>APFE031585917.1:0-20844 GCA_000404065.3 Pinus taeda | reverse complement strand
TTTTTCTTAAAATATTATAATGGCATCTAATTCACTTTAACATTTAAAAATGCATCCAAATAATTTATTAATCAAAACAATTCTGTACTCACTCTTTATTAAAATCAAAATAACTTACAAGATTTAATTATTCAAATAATTTGTATTAACTATACTTTTATTTTAATCTAGTTTCAAAGATATTTGAAACAATAAACTTATCTTTGAAACTATTGACATAATATGAAGTTGCCTTGACAGACCATTTAATCTATCTATGTGCAAGTGGGCAAAGTTGATGGAGACATAGGCCACAATTTGAGGATAGGATTCCTTTCAAAAAAGTTAGCTGGTCTCAACTCAAATGATATAGATGTAGTTGGCATCACTGGAAAATCTTCTTGATAAGGAATATGATGGATTCCCATAGTGTACCAAAGCACTATATCTTCTTTTTCAATATTTCGATTCCTGATATCCATAACCAAACTAATTAGATAAAATTTAATATAAACTTGTATATATAAAACATTTCCAAATATAAAATAATGGTGTAATGTTCACCTTTTAGTCCATGTGGCCAATGTGTCATCACCTTGGCTTTGCTCCATATACATTCCACCAACCCATTGCTCAGTATGATTATATGGAGTAACCCAAACCTACATCAAAATCATGGTTTCAATGAAAAAAACAACAACATGATTCTTAATGAAAATCCTAAGAAGCAACACTAGCTGATGACTTACATTATTGTTGGTAAATGCTGCCCGGATTTGTGGATAATCATCCAAAGATAAAAGACTGCCAATAATTGAATTAGGGAATAGTTTGTATCCAACATCTTGCCCCATTTTAGTCTTGTGGTATGGATTCACCACTAAAAGGTCTGCAGGTTTCTTGATATCAAACAGAATTTGGGCATCTTCTTCTCTTTGGGCAACCTTTCTGTCTACTGTCCAATAGCTTTTCCTAGGAGACAACTCATGAGGAACTTCCACTCTCTTCATCATTGCCTTTACAAATGAGTTTTGGATACCATCCACATCCATGTCAAGGTGGAATGTAAGAAAGTGGTCATGGAAAACCCCAATGCTGTTTTTAGCTAACAAGGTCCCATATATCTCTGCATTTTCTACTTCCTCTAAATTCTCGTAGGTTGAAGCCTTCATTTCCAGAATACCAGACAATCCAACCTGTATTTAAGTTCCAGAAAAACAAAACAAAACTAATGAATTAGATGTCATAGGTTTATATGACATAATCATCGTGATATTCTTTTTAAGATAATTAAAATTCAACATTCTCACTTGAACACGAATGGCTCCGTTTGTTTTGAATTCCCAATCAAAGATGTAGTCATAGTTGCCCACAGTGGAAACCATTCTCACCACCAATGTTACCTCTGGTCTTACTTCTGTGATCTGCACAAATTTAGACTCCAGACTATCAAAACTTTTGAATAATAGGTATATACAATTTTGTATAACAATCATCAAATAGAGAAATGTCACAGAATCAACGATTCAAAATCCCACAACTTATTAATGGCTTACCACCGAGGTTGCGTTCCCTCCTGTATGACGCCATGAAACATCTCCGGCATACCTTTCAAAAACACAGAATGCATCAGATATTTTTACTGGTTTTCCATCGGCTCCTGCGTAGAATGCATCCATATAATAAGCATTTCGAGGACAATCATTGAGTGGGTCAAGCGGGGAGGCGCTTAAGCCCACACCATACTCCCCTGCATCCATATATGTTTTGAAATACCAATCCTGTGTTGGGTCCATGTAAGGCACAAACATTTCCGACAAAAATCCTCTGTACATCACACTTCTGAGTTTCCCCTGCTCTTCATCGAACACTTCTGCTGTCGAAATAACAGGGCCCGCTCTAACATCGAACCCAGTATGGAATTTCCAGTTAGCCCACTCCACCATATGGCCCTGAACTTTGAAGCTCGGTCCCTTGGGCTGCTCTATTGAGATGGGATTGATTTTGGGTCCAAAGGGCGGTTTCTGAGACGATAATCTGTAATCAGTCCCTTCTGCTTTTGGTACTGGAATTTTCTTCTCATCGCTGTAGCTAATGATCTTCATTGTTTCTAGATCTACTACCGCTGTGATCCCCTCAACAGGTCGAGCGAAATTATTAGAAGTCCCTTTGGGATAGAAGCACTGGATCTTCACTGTTCTCCTGCCCTGCTTCTTTTCACCAAACCAGCCAACCGAAAACCCACCGCAGCCAACGAATTCGATCTCGAGACCTCTGCTTTTGATTGAACGTATGAATGGAGGGTAGTTGTAAACCATCTCAGAAGCCTTTGCATCCTCATCCGATGTAATTGTGGGGTACCCAAATCCATGATAGACTTTGTCATATGTAACAGAAGCTGAAGAAAGATCTACAAGAGCTTCATGGGTTTCCCCAGGGATTCTTGCAATTACAAAGGCCTCTCTGGAAGGCAGAGGAGCTAACCCATCTTTCCATTTATACACAGCCTCTTTCTGGGGTGCTTGTAGACCCACATAGTCGAAGCTGAAATTCTTGTGGGAGCCGAGTTTAGACTTGAGCACAAGCTGGCGAATATGGCTGATTTCAGACTTGGTGAGCGGATCCAGAGGATGATTATGTTTAGCAGCAGCATGAGTAATAAATACATACAAGCTTAGCAGCAGAGGAATGACTAACAGAGCGCTCTTTCTCATTTCTGAATATTCTAAATGTTCTTAGACAACTATAGTGTGTACCAAATGCAGACAGGCTTGTGGATGAAGTGAAAGAATATGATTTTAATCCAAATCAAATAAAGAAAAGGGATTGAATCTAACTGTTGGAAAATTCTGCAGCTGGGAAGATTGGCCTCAACTTCTCCTAGCTCCAGCTCTATTCAGTAACGCAATTTTCTATTTCAAGTTTGTTGATTGAAATCTACTCAGCAAATTCCTAAGACAAAATTGTTGATCAGCCTCGACGCAATTATTCCCAAGACGAGAGTGTTGATCAGCATCAATGAAATTGCAACTTTAATTTTCAGACAAGATCCTTTCTATGACAGAGAGCCGAGAGCCGTGGGTGGCCCTATTATAAGATAAAAATTTGATTTTCTCGATCACACGATTATGGAAAAAATAATTACATCCAATCAATGATTACGGAAAAAATTTCAATGTCAATGATTGCGGGAAAGACTAGCCCTGGATAAGTATGGGCCTACATACTTTAAAGTGCATAAAATTTCATGAGTGACCAGTCTGCTATTTGATCATGTCCCACATTGGAGGGACAGGGATGCTACTGGCTAATTAACTCTTCAGCTCAGTGCACTATATCTTCTTTTTTATTGTCTCTTTGAGTTAGTGGATTATGTCTTCTTACTTATTCCCTTTTATGAGTTTCCATCCTTTGTGTTGTCATTATCCATTGATGAATTCTCAATAAGATATAGATCTAGTGATGGTTAAATACACTTTCTCTAAATTTACATAATTGGATGAACGCATGTGTTGAGATGAACTAAAGCATTTTCCACTCGTAGATGAAGTGTTTTGATACAATGAAATATATCATTGATTCATGGTGAGATTGTGAACTCAGGTAAAAATCCAACAATCATTTAAAATAGCCACATTATCTCGAAATAGATTGCAAAAATGACATCATGATTAATTCTTTCAATTACTTAATGATTTCACTTTTTAATCATTCAAAGAGAAAATATTTTACTATATATTGGAGAATATTCCTTTGTAGAATATCCACTATAGTTTCTTAATGGTTTAAAAAGAAATTTATTTACAAATTTGCTTAATAATTAAAATGAAGTCATTATTCATTCTATTTCTTAATGATTTAAGTCCAAATGTTTTACTACATGTTTTGGAGAATGTTTCTTTGTACAAAATACACTAAAATCTCCTAATAACTTAAAGGCCAATTTATTTACTACATATTTTGAAGAATATATGGTCATGATGAATATTAATTGGTGCAAGATCCACTAAGATCTTTTAATAATTTAAATAGTAATTACTTTACTACATTTATTACATGTTTTCAAGGATATTTTCAAATAAAAAATGTTTTAGTATGGAGAATATATACTTTAGCCAAAAATCCAATTTTTAAAATGATTTTAACCTTGAATATAATTATAAAATAAATTATGAATATCATAAGATGGCTACAATTTCTACACACTAAATAAAAATTATATAAATAATTTTACAAAAATATAACCAACATTTTATCATTTGTACATAAGGATTATAAAGATCACCACGTTTTTAAACTTTTAAGAATAAATTTTCATCAAAAATTCTTCATGTTTACAACATGTTTAGAGAATATTTTTTGTATGGAAAATATTTCTTTACACAATATCCTAAAATCTTAATAATGGAAAAATATATTTTATAATATAATTTAGAGAAAACTTTCACATACCTAAAATATTTCTTTGTATAATAATTTCTTAATAATTTAAAAAGCAATTGTTTATAAATAATATATCTTCACACAAAATGTACTTAAATTTCTTAATGATCCACATAGATATTGCTTTATTACATGTTTTTATTGAATATATCTTTGTACAATTATTGACTAAAATGTTTTAATAATTTAAAAAATAATTACTTTACTCTATTTACCACATGTTTTGGAGAATATTTTTTTTTCACAAAATCTACTAAGATTTCATAATAATTGAAAAAGAATTTGCTTTTAATAATTAAAAGAGAAATTACTTTTATAATATGTTTGGCTTTACTCGGTTTGCTACATTTTTTGGAGAATATTTTTTCATAAAGAATAATTTTTTTGGCACAAAATCCACTTAGATTTCATAATAATTGAAAGAGAAATTGCTTTTAATAATTGAAAGAGAAATTGCTTTTATAACATGTTTGGCATCATATTTCTTTGTTTCATTTTTTGTTTCAATAATTTAAAGAGGAATTATTTTATGACATCTTTTGAAAAATATTTTTTTTATTGTGGTAATTTAAAAAATATTGTTGGGTAAAATTTTGTAATGGTTTAAAGAGTTGTTCAAAATCCATTAGAGCAATTATTTTACTTTACTACATGTATGGGAGAATATTAGAAATTTTCTTTTCACAAAATCTATTAATTTTATTTATTTATTTGAAAACAATTGTTTTACTATAAGTTTTGGAGATGTTTTCTTTTTTAATAATTTATTTAAATAACAACGAATTTTTATTTATTCTAGATAATATTTACATAAAGTCATTTATATTTTTATTTAGGATATGTTTCCAAAATATTCATTTGTATAAATATTCATTGAATTTTTTTAATGATTTAAGAAATAATTTATTTTTACAAAGTTTATTATATGTTTTTACGATTTAAATAATAATGGCTTTAGCAAATACTATGGCTTTAGCAAATACTTAATGGATTTAACACATATTTACATGTTTGTATTAGTAATTAAAAATATATTTTTTAACATAAAATTTATTGGGATTTTTCAACGATTTAAAGAGTAATTGCTTTACTACATACTTTGAGGAATATTTTTTTAGCAGGTAATTATTTTTAATATGCTTTTGAAAAAAATTGTCACAAAATAATAACTAAAAATGTATAAAGATGTTTTTTTTTAAATAATTATGTATAAGAATTTAATATTTTAAGAGATCGCAAGAGCGGGAAGGGTATTATATTACTCCGCAGAACAAGTCTAAATAAAATTCATGGAGTTTAGGAGTAGCAATAAACAATAAAGCAAAATTGTTAGTAATGTGGAAAGGGTTGGAACTAGCTCTATCTTCGGGGATAAAGAAAATCAAAGTGATTGGAGATTCTCTATTATTCATAAGGATGTTTACTCCTATCAATGCAAAACAAAAAGAACAAAAAAACAACCCGTGTATTAAGAATTGAATATCAATTGGAAAATTTTTAAAAATATGAATTGTTTCATATTCTTCGTCACCTCAATTCCGCAGCCTATGGTATGGAAAACCGTGGGGTATATTTAGGTGATGACGAGTGTGAGATAGAAGGGAGGACAATTTGCCTCATCCCAATTCCATAGGAAAATGTCGGGCATAGAATTTAAAGTCTCCCTCGATCAGGCAGAGGGTTGGACGGTGTGCGAATTCATCATAGGTTGGTAGGACATATGGTGTAAGGGAGGTATATTATTAATGCATGGAGTCTCTGAGGATCCCAAGGACTTTCTCTTTGCTCGCTCACATAAGGTATCATTTAATCTCATAAAGAGAGCAATGTCCTCATCATTGCAGCAATGAATTGGGCTTGGAGATTACATAGAATATTTAATGGTGAAACGATGGCCAACATCTTGTCACCAAGGTATTAGCTACAGGGGTGGTTCGAAAGATCCATCGGACAAAAAAATTATTTAATGGGCCTCCACATCGAGGATTTGCAGACGATCATGGCACAAGTAGAGATGATGGAGGAGAAGGAAAACACTATTTATAAATGGATGCATCCCCTTTGGATTTTGTGGTATGTGGAGAGTGCTGGTGTGAACACGATATAGGGTGGGACGATATAGTGATGGATTCTCGAAAAGCGCAGGATGAGAAGCCCCAGTGGAAGACTTAGTCCTGTGGAAAAGGGTCGTTGAGTTTTTGTTCAAGGTGCTTATGGGCAGGATGGATATCCTCACACATCACATAGAGCTCCTGGAGAAAGATCGGGCATCGAATGCCGAGTGTATAAATGCCATTTTGAAAGTGTGGAGGCCACAAAGGAAAGAAGGATTATGAATATGGAGATGGATCTTCTGACCTCCAACTCAAAGTTGATAAGCGACAACCTCTTTAGCGAGGTGTAAGAAATCATAGCAGGGTTCCCCCAAGAGGTCGTCGTACAGCTGCAGTCTCAGGAAGGAGAAGGAGATATAGTTGCAGGCCTAAGCCCATGGGGAAAGGAGGAATGTGAGGAAGTCAGGAAGTCCAATTCAGTTTAATGTTTGTCATATGTTATGTCATTTTTTGCTTATACTAGGTCTTTTCTTTAGAAATTATGGCAATTATGAGTGTTTTGTAATTGTGGTAAAGGCATGTAGAAGGAAGAAACTAGAAATATAGATGTATTGGGACTTGGAAATCGATAAACAAATTGATGCCAGTTTTGTTGAAGTCTTGTAAAAGTGGTTATGACCATGTAATTCCATATTTTGAATATAAAAAAGTATATGTTCTGTTTAAAAAAAAAAAAAAGAATTTAATATTTTGATTTTTAATTGGACATAGAAGAACTTACCATTTTAGTGATTTTCTTTCATTTACAAAAGATTAGCTGAAAATATCTAAGGAAGAGATGGCACTATGGAGCTCCAGCAAGGTAGCGGCTAGGGTTCGGCCCTATCCAGCCTTCTCCTCCTACCCTCTCACGTTTGCTAGTTCTCATGGTGTCTGGTTTCTAGATTTGAATATTTTCCATCTCTATTTTCAATATGGGGAAAAACTCCCCCTTGTTGCTCATCTACCTTGTCAAACATGGCATTTGGATCAAAATCCTTGGTCTTTGTTTTGAACCCTCTCTCAGTGTCTGGCTCCCATTCTTCTATTGGTTTTCCTACTAACATTGATCAAGGTTCCTCTGCCTCCTTGATTTGCGACCAATCAATTGCCTCTCTTATGGCTCGTGTTTCTAGTGTCGCCTCCTCTCCCTCTATTTTGGGCTCTCGATCAGCCCCTATGAAGTCATTTCGAGATATTGTCGAATCTTTAGAATGATCTCTTCCTTCTGGAATTAAAATTATTCCCGTTAGCAAGGCTCCCATGGTTTAGGTCTCTTTGGGGGAGGAGGTCCTTAGTGAAGTTGAGATTTTCTCTGAGGAAGGTTTGATTTACAGGTTCATCGAATTGTGGCCAAAGCTTATTGACCTTCACTCCTGGACAAATAAGCCTTGGAAGCCCTTATTTTAGCCAACTTAAACATTTACCCTCTGGTTAGGGGTTTCTTCATCATTGTTTTCAAAAAATCTGGCAATTGGGTGTAGATTCTTGACTGTTGTCCCTTGTTTTGGGGCAACATAGGTCTCCCTTTATAGCCTTGGTTCCCCTCTTTTGACCCATTTTTAGCTTCAATCACGACTGCCCCTATTTGGGTAAGGCTCCGTAATCTCCCTCTGCATTTATGGAATCTTTCTTCTTTAACTTCAATTGGTAATGCCTTATGCAACTTTTATTGTCATAGTGAAGACACTAGTCTCTATCTAAAGCCCACATATGCTCGCATTCGTATGGATATGGATTTTAGCAAGGGCTTCCCTGCTGAAATAAAGCTTACTAGCCCCAAATTTTCCTAGGTTCAATCCCAGGACTATAAAAATGTCCTTTCATTGTAGAGCCTGCTATGAGATAGGTCATTCTCTCAGATCATGTCCCAACATAGGGAAATCAAAGGAAAAATCATCCTCACAAAAGCAAAAATGGTGGGAAAGTGCAAACTTTGAGCACTACTCAATCTCTTCAGAGGATCCTCTCTTAGCTTCTCACAATGAGAGCGGTATGCATACGTGTTTAAAAATCTCTAAGAAATCGGATGGTAAGCCCCAAGAACTATCTAACTCAACTAAAATTTGTGTGAATGCACCCAATAAAGAGGCTTATTTGGATGTCAATGAAGACAATGAATGTCTTGTTTGACTCCCCAGAAGTACATCAAAAGAAATAGAGCTCAGCTCAAGAACCTACCTCTTCAGACAAAGGCAAAGGAGTTGTTGTACGGACGAGGCTCGTGCCCTTATCATGGGAAAACCAAGCGGAGGTGATCCTCCCTCCCTCGTATCACAAGGTGGACTCTAATAGTCGAGTCAACTCAACCACGAGCACCTCTACAAATTTAGCAAAAAATGGGGTTTGGACATAAGTTTAAAAAAATCGAAAGATAATTCTCCACGAAATGCAAAATTCCAGCCAAAGAAAAATTTAAAATAGGAATATGTTGCAAATTTATCTAGATTTTAAAAGTTTTTTGGAAAGTCTACAGATGGAATGGATTTAATCATGAAGTAGTGTGTGATCATCTTGCAAGGTTATGGGTTGCTCCTGCCTGTTCTAACCATAATCTTCAAAGAAAGTTTTATCACCTCTTAAAAAAAGTAATGTTTTGGGTCTGATCCTACCTTTTTATTAATACAAATTATTATATGTTTCTTTAAAAAAAATTATTGGCTAAAAAACATATACCATAATTTAAAAGTTTGAAGCTTTGATTTAAAAAAACTTAATATTTTAATGATATACTAGAAATGATCATTTTAGTGATTTATAGAGAGATTGTTTTTAACATTATATTGTTTTTAATATGATTTATCTTAAACGTGATTGTGCTTTTAACATCATTTACCTTAAACATGTTGTTAACTGATTTATTTTAAAAATTTAACCTGATTTATTTTTAAAAAAGTTAATATGATTTATTTTTAAAAAGTTAACCTGATTTATTTTTAATGAGTTTAACCTGATTTATTTTAAACATGCTTTTGCTTTTAACATGATTATGACTTGATTTACTTTCGTGTTTAAACAACAATTGTTTTTAACATAAAATGTAGTGATTTAAAGAGTAATTAATATTAATATTATTTATCTTAATCATGTTTTCTCTATCAACATGACTTTAAGATGATTTATTTTAGTGAGTTAAAAAACAATTATTTTTAACATTCTTCTAACCTAATTTACTTTAATGATTCAAAGTGCAAATAATTTAACATGCTTTGGAAAGCCTAATTTACTTTAACAATTACTTTTAACACACTTTTGAGAGACATTTACTTTAATGATATTAAAAGAAATTACTTTTAACATACTTTTAGGATTTAAAAAGTAATTACTTTTAATATTAAAAAAGTGTGGGGGTGAGTTTCACTTATAGAAACTTTATTAACCAGAGAGCACAATTTGTACATATTTTACATATTTACAAAAGCTGGATTGAAACCATAGGTTGCGGAGCGAAATGGGATATATAGACAAAAGCATGCAACAGGAGTCGAACCCGGGTGGGGAGAGCGAAATGGGATACATAGGCGAAAGCATGCAACAGGAGTTGAACCCAGGTGGGGAGAGCGAAATGGGATACATAGATGAAAGCACGAGCGAAATGGGATACATGGGTGAAAGCATGTAACATGAGTCGAACCCAAGTGGCGAGAGCGAAATGGGATACATAGGCAAAAGCATGCAACAGGTGTCGAACCCAGGTGGGGAGAGCGAAATGGGATACATAGGCGAAAGCATGAGCGAAATGGGATATGGGATACATAGGCAAAAGCATGCAACATGAGTCGAACCTAGGTGGGGAGAGCGAAGGAGTCAAACCTAGGTGGGGAGAGCGAAATGGGATACATAGGCGAAAGCATGCAACATGAGTTGAACCCGGCTGGGGAGAGCGGAATGGGATACATAGGCGAAAACATGCAACAGGAGTTGAACTTGGGTGGGGAGGCTATAAGCCGTCGTCCCTAACCACACGGGATAAAGACTTCGTTCATAAGAGTATAATATCTTTAATTATTTTTAGCATGCTTTTACTAATTTTAATTATTTAAAGTGCAATTAACTTTAACAGGGTTTTGAGAGATTGATTTGTTTTAATAAATTACAAAACGATTACTTTTAACATGCTTTTGAGAGCACAAAATCCTTAATTACTTTTAACATACTTTTCAGAGAAAAAGATCTTTAATTATTTTAACACGCTTCTAAATACATAAAACGATTACTTTTAACATGCTTTTGAGAGCACAAGATCCTTAATTACTTTTAACATACTTTTCAGAGAAAAAGATCTTTAATTATTTTAACACGCTTCTAAAAACATAAAATCTTCCATTACTTTTTATAACTTTTAGCATGCTTGGTGATTTTAAAAGTTATTATTTAGATTAATTAAATTAATTGGAAATTTTTAAAAAATATTGTTTATAAAGATTAACCCGGATATGTATGGGCCTACATACTTTAAAATTATAAAATTGTATGGACGTACATACTTTAAAATGTATAAAATTTAATGAGCGACTCATTTTTTATTCTATTTTAAAAAGCATTTAGGTAGAGGATTTTTTAATAAAGTGGTGAATTATCTAGAAAAATACTTTCTTTTAATGTATTGAACTACAATTAAGTTTATTTTACTTGAGAAGAGGTGTAGAAGAGAGCATTAAAAAAAATTGTTTATTTTTATTGTTCATATTTTTAACTTACGTTTAAAATTTATTTTAAATCAATATGGCTGGCTTAAACAATTAAATGAGTGCAATTTTAACTTACATTTAAAATTTATTTTAAATCAATATGGATGGCTTAAATAATTAAATGAGCGCAATTTTAGTGCACCAACAAATTGTTACATTGTTAGCCCCTAAACAGTCACAATGTCTAAGATCACATTTTTATGAGTTTTCATCCTTTGTGTTGTCATTATCGATTGATGAATTATCAATAAGATATAGATTTAGTGATGGTTAAATACATGTTATCTAAATTTACATAATTTGATGAATGGATGTGTTGATATAGATTAAAACAATTTCCACCAGTAGATGAAGTGTCTTAATCCAACAATAATTTAAAATAGCCACATTATCTCCAAAATAGAATGCAAAAATGACATCATGATTCATTCTTTCAATGACTTAATGATTTCACTTTTTAATCATTCAAAGAGCAAATATTTTACTATATATTAGAGAATATTTCTTTGTAAAATATCCTCTGTAGTTTCCTAATAGTTTAAAAAGAAATTTACTTACAAATTTTCTTAATAATTAAAATGAAGTCATTATTCATTCTAATATCTTACTACATGTTTTGGAGAATATTTCTTTTTACAAAATTCACTAATGGCTTAAAGACCAATTTCTTTACTACATATTTTAAAGAATATTTCTTCATGATGAATATTTCTTGGCACAAGATCCACTCAAATTTTTTAATAATTTAAATACCAATTGCTTTACTAAAATTATTACATTTCTTCAAGAATATATTCAAATGAAGAATGTTTTAGTATGGAGAATATGTTTATGCACAAAATCCAATTTTTTTAATGACTTGAAAGAAATTTCTTTATAACAAGGAAAATTTTAAAGGTGAATATTCACTCAAATTTTATAGTATAAAATTATTTTATCATACATATGGTCAAAATTTTCTACACGTTGATATAAAATTATTATAATTTTTTTTTTTTACAAAATATGACCAAACATCTTATAATTTGCATATTAAAAGTTACTAAGATTCACCAACGTTTCTAAAATTTAAGATAAAATTTCATCCTTAAATTTTCCTATACTTACAACATGTTTTACAGAATATTTCTTTACACAATATCCCTTAAAATTTCTTAATAATTCAAAAAAAATATTCTATAAATTAATTGAGAGAAAATTTTCAATCTAAAATGTTTCTTTGTATAATGATTAACAATTATTTTATGACCTGCTTTAATAAATAATATCTTTACACAAAATATACTTAAATTTTCTTAAGGATGGAAAGAAATATTACTTTATTACATGTTTTTTTTTCTATAGTTCTACATAAAGAATATTTATGATTTACTAAAATATTTTAATAATTTAAAAAATCATTGCTTTACTCTGTTGGGAGAACCATTTTTTATAAAAAAATATTTCTTTGCACAAAATCCACTAAGATTTCATAATAATGGAAAGAGATTGCTTTTATAACATGTTTGGGAGAATATTTATTTGTCTCAATGATTTAAAGAGGAATTGTTTTATGATATGTTTCGAAAAATATTTCTTTAGTGTGGTGATTTAAAAAATATTGTTGTGTAAAATTTTGTAATGGTTTACAGAGTTGTTCAAGATTTACTGAGCAATTACTTTACTGCATGTTCGGAGTATATTATAAATTTTATGTTCACAAAATCTATTAATTTTATTTATTTATTTAAAAACCATTGTTTCACAGTCTGTTTTGGGGATGTTTTTTTTATTTTAATAATTTATTTAAATAACAATTGATTTATTATTTTTTTAATCATATTGACATAAGTTACTAGTATTTTTATTTATTTTTAGAATATTCATTTGTAATAAAGATTTATTGAATTTTTTAATGATTTAAAGAATAATTTTTTATAATTTTTTTTTTTTTAATTTTTCAATTTAAATTTAGTAAATATTTATTTAATATTGTTTTGCATTAATATTTTCTTTTAACATAAAATCTATTGGAAATTTTTTAATGATTTAAAAGAGTAATGGCTTTACTACATATTTCAGGAAATGTTTTTTTGGCTTAATAATTTTAAGAGTATTATTTTAATATGTTTTGAAAAAAAATGTAATATAATATTTATTAAAAATGTATAAATATATTTCCCTTAAAATAATTATATATAAGAATTTAATATTTCAAGGGGTGGTAGGAGCCGGAGTGGTATTATATTTCCTTAGAGAACATGTCAAAATAAAATATTCATGGGGTTTAGGAGTATCAACAAACAATAAAGAAGAATTGTTAGCAATGTGGAAAGGGTTGGATCTAGCTATATTTCCGGGGATAAAGAAAATCAAAGTGATTGGAGATTATCTATTAGTCATAAGGATGTTTACTCCTATCAATGCAAAACAAAAGGAACAAAAAATGGCCTTTGTATTAAAAATTGAATATCAATTTCAAAATTTCAAAAAATATGAATTGTTTCATATTCTCTGTCACCTCAATTCCACAACCGGTAGTATGGAAAACTGCGGGGTATATTTGGGTGATGGCGAGTGCGAGACAGATGGGAGGAAAATTGGCCTCATTCCAATTCCATAGGAAAATTTCAGACAAAGAATTTAAAGTCTCCCTCAATTAGGTAGAGGGTTGGAAGGTGTGCGAATTCATGGCAGGTTGGCAGGACAGATGGTGTAAGGGAGGTATGTTATTAATGCATGGAGTCCTTGAGGATCCCAAAGACATTCTCTTTGCTCACTCGCATAAGGTATTATTTAATCTCATAAAGAGAGCAACGTCCCCGTCATTCCAACAAGGAATTGAGCCTATAGATTATAGAGAAGATTTAATGGTGAAATGACGGCCAACATCTTGATCACTGGGGAAGTAGCTGCAAGGGTGGTTCAGAAGATCCATGGAACATTAGAACTATTTAATGGGCCTCAAGATCGAGGATTTGCATGCAATCATGGCACGAGAAAAGATGATGTAGGAGAAGGAAAACACAGTTTATAAATGGATGCAACTACTGCATATTTTGTGGTAAGCAAAGGGTGTTAGTGTGAACACATTATATGGTGGGACAATATAGTGATGGAGTCTCAAAAAGCGCAAGTTGAGAAGCCCTCGGTGGAAGACTTAGCCTAGTGGAAAAGGGCTGCTGAGCTTTTGTTCAAGTTGCTTATGGGCAAGATGTATCTCCTCACACATCGCTTAGAGCTCCTCGAGAAAGATTGGGCATTGATGTCGAGCATATAAATGCCAAGTTTCTAAGCGTGGAAGCCATGCTGGAAAGAAGGATTGTGAAGATGGAGACAGATCTTCTGGTCTCCAACTCAGAGTTGATAAGTGACAACATCTTTAGCTAGGTGCAAGAAATCATAGCTGGGTTTCCCAAAGAGGTCGTCGTACAATTGAAGTCTCAGGAAGGAGAAGGAGGTGCAGTTGCAGGCCCGAGTGGGCAAGACAAGGAGGAATGCGAGGAAGCCAAGAAGTCTAGTTCAGTTTAATTTTTCTCATATGTTATGTCATTTTGTGTTTATACTAGGTCTTTTCTTTAGAAACTATGGGAATTATAATTGTTTTGTAATTGTGGTAAAGTCATGTAGAAGGAAGAAACTAGAAATATGGATGTATTGGGACCTAAAAATCGATGCACAAACTACTGCTAATTTTGTTGAATTTTTGTAAAAGTGGTTATGGCCACGTAATTCTAGATTTTGAAAATAAAAAAGTATATGTTTTGTTTAAAAAAAAGGAATTTAATATTTTAATTATTAATTGGATATAGAAGAACTTACCATTTTAGTGATTTTCTTTCCTTTACACAAGGTTAACTGAAAATATCTAAGGAAGAGATGGCAATACAGAGCTCCAGTGAGGCGGTGGCTAGGGTTTGGCCCTAGACGACCTTCTCCTCCCCTCTCATGTATATTAGTGCCCATGTTGTCTAGTTTCTAGATTTGAATATTTTCCCTCTCTATTTTCAAAACGGGGAAAAACTTTCCCCATCGCTCATTTGCCTTGCCAAACATGGAATTTGGATCAAATTTCTCGATCTCCGTTATGGAACCTCTCTCAATGACTGGTTCCCATTCTTCTTGGGTCCAATCCCTAGATTGCAAAAATGTATACTTTTGTTGTAGAGCCTACTATGAGACAGGTCATTCTCTCAAATCATGTCCCAACATAGGGAAATCAAAGGCAAAATCATCCTCTCAAAAGCCAAAATGGTGGGTAGGTGCAACTTTTGACCACTACTCAATCTCTTCATATGCTCCTCTCTTAGCTTCTTACAATGGCAACGGTAAGCATAAGGGTTTAAAAATCTCTATTCCATCGGATGGTAAGCCCTAGGCACTGTTTGACTCAACTGAAATTTGTTTGAATGCACCCAATAAAGAGATAGATTTGGATGATGTGAAGACAACAAATTTCATGTTTGACTCCCCAAAAATATGTTAAAAGAAATAGAGCTCGACTTGAGAACCTACCTCTTCGGACAAAGGCAAACAAGTTATTGTTCCAATGGGGCTCGTGCCCTTAATAGACAACAACAGGAAAGCATTATCATGGGAAAACCAGGTAGAGGTGATCCTCCCTCCCCTGGATCACAAGGTGGATTCTAATAGTCAAGTCAACTCAACCACGGGCATCTCTATAGATCTAGCAAAAAATGGGGTTTGGGCCTACGTTAAAAAAAAATCGAAAGATAATTCTCTAGGAAAGGAAAATTTCGAGCCAAAGAAAAAATTTAAATAGTATGTGTTGCAAATTTATCTATATTTTAAGAGTTTTTTTGGAAAGTCTACAGATGGAATGGATTTAATCATCAAGTAATGTGTGATCATCTTGCAAATTTCTAGGTTCCTCCTCCATGTTCTAATCTTAAAAAAAAATTGGTTTATCAACTGTCAAAAAATGTGACGATTTGGGCTTATCCTATTTTTTTATTAATAAAAATTACTATCTGTTTCTTTAATATATATGTATAAACTAAAACACATATACAAGAATTTAATATACAAGAATTTAATAGTTTAATGCTTTGCTATAAAAAATAAAATAAAAAACTTAATATTTTAGTGATATATATCATTTTAGTGATTTATAGAGAGATTGTTTTTAACATATTATTGCTTTTAATATGATTTATATTAAACATGATTGTGCTTTTAAAGTTATTTACTTTAAACATGTTATTAAAGTTATTTACTTTAAACATGTTATTAACTGATTTATTTAAAAAAAATTACAATGGTTTATTTTTTAAAAAATTAACATGATTTATTTTAAACATGCTTTTGCTTTTAACATGATTTTAATTTGATTTACTGTAATGATTTAAACAAAAATTACCTTTAACATGTTTTTGAGTAGTGATTTAAAAACAATTAATACTAACATTATTTATCTTAAACATGTTTTCTCTCTTAACATGACTTTAAGATAATTTATTTTAGTCAATTAAAAAGCAATTATTTTTAACATTCTTCTAACTTGATTTACTTTAACGACTCAAAGTGTAATTACTTTTAACATGCTTTTGAGAGCCCAATTTACTTTAGCCATTTAAAGAGCAATTAATTTTAACATACTTTTGAGAGACTAATTTACTTTAATAATTTAAAAAATAATCACTTTTAACCTGCTTTTGAGATTTAAAAAGTAATTACTTTTAACATGCTTGCCTACTTAAATCACAAGCTACATAATAATGTTCAATTGTTCATTGGTTTTACATGAAATTATATATTAGAGCTTGCAATTGAGAAACCCTTAACTTTCAAGACACCATTTTTAGTGAACCTTATAAGAACATTATCAAGGGATGTCCCTGAGGTATTGGCTAAAGAAACACCCCGCTTTCTGGTGATCAAGAATGAAGAAGATAGTGAAGAGAGTGATGAAGAATGGCCATGTATTACTTTTTGTTTTAATTGTAGACATGATGACCATTGTACAAGTGACTGTCCATTCCCTTGCTCATGTAGTGATGATGATAATGATTCTACTAAAATTGCTCTTATGGGTAGAAGTGAAAGTAATCATTCTGCAAAGAAATCAGATTCTAAACTAATGGCCCTAAAAGCATAAATTAAAAGGCTTACCGATGAAAATAGAGTTCAACAAGAGTTACTATAGCAGTTTGATGTAAAGGAGTGTGCCTACAAAGAAGATATTGTTACATTAAAAACCCAGCTGAAAGAAGGAAGGAAAATTGAAGAAGGAATGAGGAAGCAATATAAAGAAAAAGAATGTCAGTGTCAAAGACTAGAGGATGAACTAAGAAAAAAAAGCTCCTAGCTACAAGAGGCAATGAAAATTGAAAAGGATGCAACAATCAAGAAACTTCAGGAAAGAATCAATTATTATGAAGAACTTGAAGTTGCAATTATCTCTCTCAAATCTGATCTTGAAAAATCAAACAAGTGAGATGAGGAGATACTTCAAGTATTTGAATAACAAGAAAAAACGCTTAATGGAGAGATCATCAAGTTTAGAAATCAGCTAGAAAAGACAAAAATAGAAAAAGAGCTTGAGGTAAGTACTCTAGAAGGTAAGTTAGCATAAATGGATAAGCAATTGAGATTTGAAGGTAGTACTAAGATTTTGGATAACATCCTTAGTATTCAAAGGTTTCCCTCCATTAAATACGGTCTTGGCTTTCATGAAACTACTAAAGGAGAATCTAGTTCACATGCTTGTGAAAGGAACTTGAAGGATAACAATGTAGAATCTGAAATTCTTGATAAAGAGATAAGAAGTCAACCAAATCAAAATCCAAGGAAAATGAATTTTCAAAAGAAATCATTTGCTCCCAATAATAGAAACATTAATCAATTCTCCCCTATGATCAATGATGTTGAATGTTTTATATGTCACAACTATGGACACATTGTAGCCAATTGTAGAAGAATATTGTTTTGATCTCAAGCAAATAGCCACTTCACAAGAAGATCATCAACTCCTAGGTATTCAAGTTTATTTCAAGGTTATTGTTTTACATGCAATATATTTGGTCACAAAGCTATTGATTGCCATAAAAAAAATGTGAAGAAGAAATATTATGATGTTCCCTTTTCTAGTCATGTAAGATGTTGTACTTGTAACAAGTTTGGGCATGTAGCGAAATAATGCAGAAACCAATCAATAGATTCACAGAGACAACAAGTTTATTTCATCTAAGGCAAGTAACCAAACAAAAATATAGTTACGAAAATACTTGAGAAAGATAGATCCACCAACACTTCTCATATTAAGCAAAAGGAAGAAGAACAAGTTAAGTGTGGCCTTTCTTTGTGCTCATTTGAAGATGAAGATGAATGGAACATAGATAGTGGATGTTCTCATCACATGTTTGGAGATAAGAACAAATATGAGTCTCTCAAGAAAAACAAATATGACAAAGTTATTCTTGGAAATAGTGCACCAGTAAAATTTCTAGGAAAAGTTAGAGCCAAACTTAATAAGCATACAAAAGCAGTTGATGTATTATTAATTCAAGGGCTAAAGCATAACATTCTAAGTGTAGGTCAAATAGTTGATGAGGGACACACAATTATGTTTACATCAACTAAATTAAAAGTTATAATAGAATACGTTTGAAAGGTTATAGCAAGAGGATTTAGAAATGCAAACAAGTTATATGTGCTAAAGAAGAATTTAGGCAGAAATAAGAGGTATAGTTCCTCGTCTTCAAATTCAGAGTAAAAGAAGATGATCCTCACTATAGCCTATTTTATTTAACACGTTATTCTAACAGGTGAATCCAAAAGTGAATGTAGGGTAAATAACCTGATGAAGAACAAGTGATGATTATCAAGTCTACATTATCAGTGATGTATGATCTCACAAGGAGCTATGAATGTGTATCTTGATAACGATTCCCTATGTTTTTTTTCATATACTTTTGGTGATGTGTATATTACTCACATTGCATCTGATGAAGTAAAAATGAATAGGAACATATGGGACATGTTCAGGGGGAGCTTTGTCTATAAAAATCAGCAATTTATATTCTGCTCATGATTCTTATGAAAGACAGTCGTGTGTATACGTGATTTTTTATCTAGACAGTAGTGTATTCTTCTCAGTAATGAAAAAGAAGTAGTAGAAAATTCAGGGGTAACTTCTCATATGCTTCCATCAGTTCATTGCTAGCTTTTTTATTCTAACAATGGTTTGCTACAATCTGTTGGTGATGCCCTTGTGCTTCTTAGGGTATTGTCTCATGATGAGTTTATGAGTTATTGCAAAATCTTAGAATGCCGATGAAATGGTTCTTTGATGCACTTGATGATTTATGAGATGGATATGATTAAAATTGATGATGAAAAGTTTGCATAGGTTCAAGGGAAGCATCTTCTATGTGTCTAATGCTCCATTGTTGGCATTATGGTTTCTTAAGCACTCCTTCCTGCATTATGATGACTATGATCTCTAGTGGCCTTGCTATACGGTTATTGTTGTTGTCATTAGTGAACATATATGTGTTGTTGTCACTATATCAATAATTATTGGGTTTCTTATGATGTAGTTATAGTATTGATTGATGATACTCCTTAATGCACTTAATGAGAGATTGATTCTACACTGTCTTATCTTATATTGCTTCTTGATGATGAAGATGTCCATGTTGATATTATTTATGTTGTTATTGTCAGATGATTATTTTGTAGATGCACATATGAAGCATGATGGTTGCTGATGATTATCATGGCTTTGCTACAAATATACTTCATAATTGAGATCCTTGTTATAGTTATAGATGTCATTTATATCTCTTGATGTAAAGGTCATGAAAAGACCTATGTTGTAATCACTGTAAAATACAGTCATGTATGGGCTATTGGGATCAAGTCATGTTATGTATGTAATCCCATGATTTTGGTACATTAATTAAAATTTTGGTCCAATATGTAAACCCAATACATTGGGTGATTGATGTAATCACAGGAGCATAGAGTCAATGGTCATAGGAAAGGTCATCCTTGTTTGGTGATATATTTCAAGTCTTGTACTCTATTACATATCTTCATAAGATCTAACATAGGATTAGGGGGAGCATGGTTAATAAACAGGTTTCATATCAGTAGATCAGAATTACAGTATTGAGGAAGTACCTCATTCTTCCTAGTTCAACCCTTTTCCCTTGATGTCAAAGGGACAGAGAAGTCTTGGTGTTTGCAGATGGGTTTGTAGGTGTTTACATGTGGTTTCCAAAAATCAAAGTGGTTGCCATCAAGTCTAAAGGGGGAGATTATTGGCATTATGGCTAATGTGTTGTCCTTGATGGAAACTTGCTTGACAAAGATGTACTTGATATCAACATGGTGATAATATGATGATTTCGGAACTAATGAAGATATCAGGAATATTGGAATAGATGGTATAGAAATTATGGACGAAGAAATGGTAGTTCAGGTATAAATGGATGAAAAATGTAAAGTTTGAAAAACATGAGCAGTTCCTGTGAAGAAGGATCATGTACATACATAGGTCCTATGAGTAAAATCCCTGTACATAATCCAAACCATGGAAATATGGATACCAGGGGTCATTACCATGGTAATTTCCCATAGTAATTGGGGCATAAATGTTTATTTGATCATGTTAACAAATACTAACAACATTA
>APFE031585902.1:0-29528 GCA_000404065.3 Pinus taeda | reverse complement strand
GTGCTACACGGTAAGGTGCAACAAATGGACAAGGTGCAACACTATAATAGGTGAAGAAGTCACCTTAGAGAATCACTTGAAGCAATGTGTCTTCAATTGATCTCCGTAGATATCATAAGTCAAAGTATTGACTTCTATTGTAAATGTACTCTCTCTCTCACTTTCTCTGCTGAACTTTGAAGAACATAAAAGAAAAATTGATCAAGGGTTTCCCCACATTATGGAGTTTGTCCCTAACTACCGCCACATCTTGTGTCCTCTTGTCTTGGCATGTCTTATGCGATTTATATTTATGTTCCATATGTAGTTTATCTTAATGCTGATGTGATTTATAACCATGAAAATCTAAATAAATTTCTCTAGCATATAACATACCTAAAATTAACATGGCATCAGAGCTGAGGTGAAGAAAATGCCCAAGTAAGAGTGAAAGAGAAATCACCAAAGACAGTTGGGACAAGATAGAAGGATCAATGGGTTATTCATAATTCACCTAGGGTGAAGTCGAAGCAGAGCATATTATGAGAATGGCGTAGCAGAACTTTTGATAGCCTACGTAAAGATCACTTCATTGAGAAGTTCGGATCTAAGGGTGGAAGGAAAGGTAGATGTATTGGTTATGAGTTTAGCCCTTATGCGAAGGAGTGTCCGAATGGAAGAGATGCAGGTCATCAAGGACACATTTGACTCTTCAAGGAAACAAGGAACCCCAAGAATGGACGTCGAAGGTTTTAAGGTGGCATTCATCGATGGAAAGGTACGTGTTTGAAAATAGAATTTTCAAAGATGCTTTTGAGTTCAAGGATGGATTAAGTTACAGGAAGTCTACTGGGGACCACGTCCATTGACACATAGCATTGGAGGTCTATGAGTCAGATGGTGACAAGTAAGCTTGAATTCAAAAAGAGCATGAAAGTACATGTCTGAGATGTACTGAAGGAAAATTTTACAAGGCGACCATTCCTCTCATGTAGCAGGTCCATAGGTTTGAAACAACCCGTGGAGTTTGAGATTCATGAATGGGATATCATCTATACAGGAGGAAGAAAGACCGAGTCTATGGCTTGAAGCAAAACACCCCAGGCGCCTTATGAGAGGACTGATAGCTGTTTGATGAAGCTGAGGTTCACTAAGGAATGAAACCAATATACACCATTATTTACAAGTTTATTCACTCTAATGGTTTCTCATAGGCCTAGTTTTTGAAATTATGCTCTGATACCATTTGTCACGTACCCAATTTTTGCCTATATTTGTTTTGTTTTTAGTTACAATATTTTACATGGATATTGTCTCCTTGTAACATGCACTAGCCTCTAATAATAATACATACATTTGAGTTTCGAACATAACATTCTATCGTAAAATTCACACGATGAAATTTGGTAATCAATTAGCCATCTCACTCCATATGTATATCCTTGATGGAGATATACTCATTGTTTTAGTATACTTTGTATAGATACTTCTAATGATAAAAATATTGTTACCCGATGAGGTAATTTTGGTATGTCCTTATCTAAATTGTACCTTGCTTAAGTTCTAAGGCATCTAATATGTTTGACCACTTGGGGGTCTAGTTAAGCTTATATCCAACCTACGTTTCTATAGTCCATTCATTATTTCTAACATGTAAATTCACCTAATCAGGAACCCATGTGGGATGTAAGGGGTGCTCTATAGATTTTTACAGTGCTCATATGCTTACACTTGGTGATATGAGACTAGCACATGTCAAATGTCCATGTGATTAAAACATTCCATTAGTATTGGGCTCCATCTATCGCAACGATTTACATGATTTCAATCTAGGGTTGTGGTTTAAAACTAAAATCAATGCATCTAATCCAAGTAACCAATTAGGATTAGAAATAAACATCTACATTAAAATCAATGGATCTAGTGCAAATAAGAAATTAAGGTTAGAAACCAATATCTACATGGAAATCAATGCATCTAGTGGAAGCAATCAAATAGGATTAGAAATCACCATCTACACTAAAATCAATGAATTTAGTGCATGCAATCAAATATGATTAGAAATCATCTACATTGAAATCAATGCACCTAGAGCAAGCAACCAAATATAACTATAAATCAACATCTACATTGAAATTAATGCATCTAGTGCAATAAATCAAATAGGATTAAAAATCACCATCTACACCAAAAACAATGCATTTAGTGAAAGAAATCAATTAGGATTAGCGATCAACATCTACATTAAAATCAATGCATCTAGTACAAGTAAGAAAGTAATATTAGAAACCAACATCTACATTGAAATAAATGCATCTAATGGAAGCAATCAAATAGGATTAGAAATCACAATCTTCACTGAAATCAATGCATTTAGTGAATGCAATCAAATAGGATTAGAAATCATCTATATTGAAATCAATGCATTTACTGCAGGAAATCAAATAGGATTATAAATAAAAATCTGCATTGAAATCAACGCATGTAGTGCAATAAATCAAATAGGATTAGAAATCACCATCTACACTGAAATCAATGCATCTAGTGCAATAAATAAAACAGGATTAGAAATCACCATCTACAATGAAATCAATACATTTAGTGCAAGAAATCAAATAGGATTAAAAATAATATACATTGAAATTAATGCATCTAGTGCAAATAATCAAATATCATTAGAAATCAACATCTACACTGAACTGAATGTATCCAGTGCAAGTAATAAAATAGGATTAGAAATCACCATCTACACTAAAATAAATGTATGCAGTGCAAGAAATATTCTTCCCTCTCTCCACCCTGCATCGATATCTATATTTCTCTCCGTCTATCCTTATGTGTTCTTTATCTCACCCCTCCAAACACACATGCTCTCTCACTCGATATCTATGAATATCTCTTTCCCTACCTCTCTCCACTCTTTCACATCCTCTCCCTCTCTCTCTATCTCTTCACCTTCCAACTTTGTTACTATATGCCTCTTTCTCTGCTCCCCCCTTCTCTACATCTCTCCTGCTTTGTCTCTTTATCTGAACATATCTCTCTTTTCACTCACTCCCTCCCTTAGCTTCTCCCTCTCTATGTTTTTCTTCTTTCCTCCCTCTCTCCCCCTCCAGCTAAATATCTCTATCCCTCCCTGTCTCTTCTTCTCTTCCTCCCTCTCTCCCCCTCTCTCTCAATTCCTCTTTCTCACCCTCTCTCTCTCTCTGTCTCTCTCTCTCTCTCTCTCTCTTGCAATCCTCAATCTTGCCCCATTACTCTCTTCCTCTCTCTCAACTCCCCTATCTCATTCTTCTTCTGTCTCCCTTTCTCTCCTGCCACCCTCTATCTTCCCTCTCCCTCCCTCTCTCTCCCTCTCTCTCTCTCTCTCTCTGACTTTTCCCTCCAATATTCTCTCTCCCCAATCACTCTCTCTCTCTCTCTCTAACTATGTTGCTATATCCATAGCTTTATCCTTATCTCTCCTTATCTCCCCCTTGTCTCCATCTCTTGATATATGTCTCTTTATCTCAACCCTAAACACACACTTCATCTCTATCTCTCCATGGTCACTCTGTCTCTCTTCACTTCTCACTCTCTATGTCTTTCTTCTTCCCTCCCTCTCTCTTTAGTTCTCACACTCTATGTCTTTCTTCTTACCTACATCTCTCCCCCTTTGTTAAATTGGCAAGTAGGGCCAAACTCCATGTGGCTCAGCTTATTTATGGCAGCTGAAATTTTTATTGGATCCCTCTCGTCGAGAGGTGTAGGGTAGATCTAAATATCATCCGATTCTGATAAGTATTTATGGACATATGATTTTATTTTGATTATGGATTTATTATCAAGCCGACTAGAAACTTATGTAGTCTCAAGAAACCCAAACTTCATGTCTATTCAACTATCCATGCTTTTAGTATAAATAAGAGAGGATTTGGACTCATTAGATACACACACTTCATGTGATCTCCTTCTCACCACGTCTTGGGTTTTTGTTGAAAGAGAGATACACAAGAAGATGCGTTGAATGATGCCCTAGCATATATGTGGATGATGCCCTAGCAATATGCATACACACATTCAATCCTGAATCATTCTTGAAGGAAAGCAAAGTGAAAGGATAAACGAGAGAAGGTAGCAGTAGTCATTTGAGAAGGTTTTTTCTGTCATACGAAGTCTTTTCTCTTAGGTGGCATTCTACTCTGATCTAGGGTTTCATGGGAATACTATTGGGTTGTAGATCTAATCTAGCCCCAGATTGGAATGATAGATGAATAGCAAAGAGACCAAAGACATCTAAAGGCTAGAGGAGCCCTATCTCTCCCATTACGTGCATCCGCATACTAAAGAAAAGGGTTCTGTCTTTGCTGACCTATAATAGTCATCCATTTAGCATCAAAAAATTACAAATCGAGAGATTGTTATGTATGCGATGAGTCTTCATGAAGTTTGAGGATAGAAAAAGGCTAGAAGAGCCTATCTGAGATCATCGTTGCTGACTAGAATGGAACACTGTAATATATGAAATATATATATGTTGTCCACACAGTGATGTAAGCGGCAACTTCATGAATGTATGTGGATAAACAACAACAACTCAATAAATATACATGCGCACAACCCAGGTGGATACACAACTCAATGAATATATATACACACGCAGTCACTCAGGCAACACGCTATCACTCAGGCAATATATATATATACGCGCAATCAATATATATACATGCACATCTTTCACACTCAGGCAATATATATATTGAAAACGGATTACTGGAGATGACAACATGATTGTGTAGTTTGAGACTGCATGGAGGATTTGGAATCTATAGCCTAGCTACTTTGCTAGGCTGCAAGCCATAGCAAACAGCTAAGGTTGATGACAGTGTTATAGTGTTGCAGCATGATGATGTACATGCAGCATAATGATGATAATGCACATTAGCCAGGAGCTAGATGATGTATGGGAAACATAGTATGTTCCAACATGATGATGCACATGTAGCATAATGATGATGATGCACATTAGCCAGGAGCTACATGATGAATGGGCAGCATGATCATGGAGACCATGATGCATGAAGAGCATGATGTATGGGCAGCATAGTATAATGTAGCATGATGGTGCTACACGGTAAGGTGCAAGAAATGGACAAGGTACAACACTATAATAGGTGAAGAAGTCACCTTAGAGAATCAGTTGAAGCAATATGTCTTCAATTGATCTCCGTAGATATCATAAGTCAAAGTATTGACTTCTATTGTAAATGTACTCTCTCTCTCACTTTCTCTGCTGAACTTTGAAGAACATAAAAGAAAAATTGATCAAGGGTTTCCCCACATTATGGAGTTTGTCCCTAGCTACCGCCACATCTTGTGTCCTCTTGTCTTGGCATGTATTATGCGATTTATATTTATGTTCTATCTGTAGTTTATCTTAATGCTGATGTGATTCATAACCATGAAAATTTAAATAAATTTCTCTAGCATAGAACATACCTAAAATTAACATGGCATCAGAGCGGAGGTGAAGACAATGCGCAAGTAAGAGTGAAAGAGAAATCACCAAAGACAGTTGGGACAAGATAGAAGGATCAATGGGTTATTCATAATTCACCTAGGATGAAGTCGAAGCAGAGCATATTATGAGAATGGCGTAGTAGAACTTTTGATAGCCTACCTAAAGATCACTTCATTGAGAAGTTCGGATCTAAGGGTGGAAGGAAAGGTAGATGTCTTGGTTATGAGTTTCACCCTTATGCGAAGGAGTGTCCGAATGGAAGAGATGCAGGTCATCGAGGAGACATTTGACTCTTCAAGGAAACAAGGAACCCCAAGAATGGACGTCGAAGGTTTTAAGGTGGTATTCATCGATGGAAAGGTACGTGTTTGAAAATAGAATTTTCAAAGATGCTTTTGAGTTCAAGGATGGATTAAGTTACAGGAAGTCTACTGGGGACCACGTCCATTGACACGTAGCATTGGAGGTGTATGATTCAGATGGTGACAAGTAAGCTTGAATTCAAAAAGAGCATGAAAGTACATGTCTGAGATGTACCGAAGGAAAATCTTACAAGGCGACCATTCCTCTCATGTAGCAGGTCCACAGGTTTGAAACAACCTGTGGAGTTTGAGATTCATGAATGGGATATCATCTATACAGGTGGAAGAAAGACCGAGTCTATGGCTTGAAACAAAACACCCCAGCTGCGTTATGAGAGGACTGATAGTTGTTTGATGAAGCTGAGGTTCACTAAGGAATGAAACCAATATACACCATTATTTACAAGTTTATTCACTCTAGTGGTTTCTCATAGGCCTAGTTTTTGAAATTATGCTCTGATACCGTTTTTCACGTACCCAATTTTTGCCTATATTTGTTTTTTTTTTAGTTACAATGTTTTACATGGATATTGTCTCCTTGTAACATGCACTGGCCTCTAATAATAATACATACATTTGAGTTTAGAACATAACATTCTATCGTAAAATTCACACGATGAAATTTGGTAATCAATTAGCCATCTCACTCCATATGTATATCCTTGATGTAGATATACTCATTGTTTTAGTATACTTTGTATAGATACTTTTAATGATAAAAATATTGTTACCCGATGAGGTAATTTTGGTATGTCCTTATCTAAATTGTACCTTGCTTAAGTTCTAAGGCATCTAATATGTCTGACCACTTGGGGGTCTAGTTGAGCTTATATCCAACCTACGTTTCTATGGTCCATTCATTATTTCTAACATGTAAATTCACCTAATCAGGCACCCATGTGGGATGTAAGGGGTGCTCTATCGATTTTTACTGTGCTCATATGCTTACACTTGGTGATATGAGACTAGCACATGTCAAATGTCCATGTGATTAAAACATTCCATTAGTATTGGGCTCCATCTATCGCAACGATTTACATGATTTCAATCTAGGGTTGTGGTTTATCTACTCGAATCTTAACTCTTTCACCTCTCATTTCACTTTGTTTATTCATAAAACATTTTCATGAGGGTGAGAGGTTTTATGCACCTATAATCTAATTGTCATGCCCATTTGGCCGTTTTACGTGGTTGTACACTTCTACTGTAGCATTTTCAGCTTGGTGACGGATAGGAATGACTAGAGAGGTCTTTATTTGGAGTCCTTCTACCCAAAATTTGTAATCATCCTCTTAATAAGCTTGTGGAATCAATGAGATTTATCTTACTTTCAAGTGTTACGCTACGTTTACTTCACTAAGGTACCCATCAGGTGATGAAATTGACTAGAACTTGGAGGGCTTGGGTTCAACACAGATGTTTTATTTATTCCCATCTCCCTTAGAGGTACCGCGGTCATTCACTAAAATTTCTCGCCCTTTTCTTACCTAGTTGGTTATGGAATACCCTGGAGTTCTGCTTCCTAATCTCTTTCTTTCCTCATTTTCTTTGTCATAGAGTTATGGCATGTGTTGTTGTGTGATTGCCGTGTTGTATGCATAGGTAACTTAAAATGGGTTTAGCATAATTAGTGTGTTATATTTGTTTATTTCGAGTAGTAACATTTCTAGGTCCATATACTACTAGTGTAGCACCCTATTTTTATTTTTGGCATAGCCCCATCTTTTTTTGTTTTGCCCATGTAGTCCCCATATTGTTATTATTGTGCCCCATCAAAGTCGACTATCGTTACTATTGTGCAAATTATTATTGTTATGTAGGTTTTGATTATATTGTGACCCCTTAGACTCATATATATAGAAAGGAGGTATTTTAATTTGTATCATCCGAGAATTTTTCATTTATGTAATGTGAAGGATGTTTTCCCCTCAAAGAGGATACATTCTTATTCGTGGATCTATCCTTCTCTGAGATGGATGCATAACATTTGGTATGAGAGGTTTGGTTTCAAGGGGTTCACTATTGCAAACAGGTCATTGTGGAACTTTTGCTATAACTATTTTTCTACAAAGTTTCAAAAGCTAAAAGTTTTACCACGAGGAGCTGAAATCATGATGAAATGTGTGTAAACATTTCAGCTATTTATTTTCTATAGTTTGAGAGATATGATCCACATAAGTTAGGGTTTTTGCATGCTCCAAAATTTCATCTCACATAGGTGGCCTTGATAAAATAATCATATTGTCCTCTACGAGTACTGGATTTGAATTTTGAAAAACATTTCCACAATTGAACAGATTGTAGTATCTTGTGTATCATTTTCAGTGCTGAATGTAAAAACAATGGCACGTGGAACTCTGTACAAGTTCATTGTACTGAATGAGTCCATAATCAGGGCATCAATGGAGATTGGACATAACTCTACCTTGAAGAATCAAAATTTAGTTTGACTTGTGGCATTGGAAAGAAGACATAGAGGGATACCATAAGACCTTATTTCAAACCTTGAAGATCCAAATTTATAGAGATACAAAAAATTCAATACTGAGCTCCTACAAAGCAAGAAAAAAGTGTGTATTGTTTTAAAATTTGCATAGGTTTTGTTTGAAAGATCAGTTTGAAGTGATCCAAGTGGCACATTGAAGCATAAATATCATTGTTTTATTCCAAAATGACTCAAAGTAAGAAAAATGAAACACCTAGTAAGCAACCATAAATGGAAACAAAGAAGTCCACCACTCAAAACTATATATATGGAAGTGTTGCTTCTTCTATCCTTCCAACACCTACAAGGTTGACACCACAGTAATTGGAAGAAAAAAGAGAAAAACGACTTTGTTATAGTTATGATAGAAATTAAACTAAAGGTCATAAGTGTGCTGAGAAGAAATTATTTTACGTAGACTATGAAGAGGAAGAATAAAAGGAACAAGAAACATCAAAAGAAGAGCATATACACTAGGAACCAACCCCAAAGAAAGAATAAGTGAATCCGAGCATATCTTGTACTGCATTGGAAAGAATTACTACTCCCCAAACTCTCAAGATAGAAGGACATATCAAGAATAAAAAGGTGATAATGTTGATTAATTCAGGTAGTAACCCTAATTTTATTCATTGTAAGATAGCCAAGGAATTGAATTGCTTACTATATCCAACAATAAAGTGTCAAGTGATGGTTGCAAATGGAGGAACTATAAATTGTTCTGGAAAATTCCATAATATTAGGCTAACCATATATTGTTGTGCCGATTTAGTTCCCATATTGTTATTATTGTGCCCCATAGAAGTCCAATATTTTTATTGGTGTGCCCTTACATTATTATTGTTATGTCAGCTCTGATTATATTATGACCCCTTAGACTCCTATATATAGAAAGTAGGTCTTGTTATTTGTATCATCCAAAAATTGTTCATTTTCGTAATGTAAAGGAGGTTTCTTCCTCGAAGAGACTAATTTCTAAGGCGTTGATCTTTTTCTCTATCTTTTTTGTGAGTTGGTTTCGTAACATTTGGTAGGAGAGCTTTGGATTCTAGGGTTTCACTGCTAGGTCATCGTGGAATTTTCGCTACAAAGTTTCAGAACATAAAACAAACTCATTTGAGAAATAATCTTTACGAACGTCGGGTCCAAATTTCAGATATTTTCTCGCTATATTTATTGAGATATGATCTAAGGACGTTAGGGTTTTTACAAACTCCAAAATTCCATCTCAAATAGATCAATGTGGAAGTTTTGCTATAATTTTTTTTCTACAATGGTTCAGACTCTCAAATTAAAACCCATTTGAGCTGAAATCGTGGTGTAATGTGGGCCTGAAATTTAGATCTTGTTTTGCTATCCAGTAAATTGGATACTATAGATGGAGCAATATCTTTATCTACATGATATACGACTGTTACAAAATGTATATATTGCATATTTATATTGAGAACCAAATCAGTTTGTATGGTATAGAGTGTCTTTTTTCTCGTAAATCACTTGTCACCTGGTCAATTTTCACGGAGGAAATGATAGCATATTATGAGGATACAAAGAGAAACACCTTCCTTAGATAGTTGATAAATCTCAAACAAAAGGGTTCAATGGAAGAGCACATTGAGGACTTCCAAAAATTGAATATAAGGGTAACTGATATTCTAGAGAAGCAAAGGATTGATGCCTTCATAGTGACTTTAAAGGATAACATTCAACAGGAGGCTCATCTCTGGGAACCTGATTCATTAGAGAAGGCATTCAGGTTGGCAAGAAAAATTGAAAGTAGAATTATGGAAACAAGGAATCCTTCCACTCACAGCTATAAATATGGATGTGTGTTTGCTCCTAGCCTTCCACAACCTACAAGGTTTACACCGAAAAAATTGGAAGAAAATAGAGAAGAAGGGCTTTGTTAAAATTGTGATAGCAAATACACTAAAGGTCATAAGTGTGTTGAGAAGAAATTATTTTACATACATTGTGAAGTGGAGGAAGAAAAGGATTAAGAAATGTCAAAAGAAGAGGATATACACCAGGAACCAACCCCAGAGAAGGAAGAAATGAATCCAAACATATCTTCTAAAGCATTGGTAAGAATTACCAATCCTTAAACTCTCAAGATAGAAGGACATATCAAGAAGAAAAATGTTCAAGAAGTGAAAGATGACATTGACCATTAAGAAATGAGTCCAACAATATCTTGTAATGCATTGGCAGAAATTACCACTACTCAAACTCTCAAGATAAAAGGACATATCAAGAAGAAAAAGGTTCAAACAGTGAAATATGACATCGAGCATCAACAACAATTTCTCGAACTTTTAAAAGATAACACCACTTTGGTGCATAAACAATCCCTACTGCATCGTGCACTTAACTAGTAGAAGAAAAATAAAACATGAAACTTTAAATACAAGAGGACTTTAATTTTGTGTGACACTTTTGACAAAACATACAGAGGCATTTTTAATTTTTGTAATTAACATATAATAACATTACTAAGGCCATCATGGAAGTGATGCAAGCCCTAGGTGGTCATCACATGCCCGTCAACAAACCACTGGCTATTTTAAGAAAACAATAAACCACCTTCTGGGACTCCCCTCTAGTGGTTTTGGCAAAGTGGGTGAGAAAAACCAAGACTATTCCCTGTCTCTGATCTTTCAATTAATGGTTTTACAGCTTGGCTTTCCTGGGATCTCATCTCAAATAAACATTGACTTGTTTGACCTCCTAGAATTTTGTTGTTTTGAGCATGAAATAATGTGATTTGTCAATTATTTTTTCACCTACAAGATGTATAGCAATGGACTTTTTTTGGGCTATATTCCTATTTTTTGAGTGAAAAACATGAGGAAAGGTTTGCACCTTGAGATATTTCATCACTCTGAGTGCTTGATAGATCTGGAGTTAAGATGTGTCTAGGTTGGTTTCAGTCGTGTGCGGCCAAGGAAAATCTATCAAACATATGATTAATTTTATCAATAATATGTGAAAAACATCTAATATTGGTAAACCATCTTAAATATGTTTGGGATTTATCTAGTCATTTTAATTTTAATTTGTGTTAGTGATAAATATTATCAATAACTTTAATGATGAAAATTGATGAAATAAAAATTTTGAATGCAATGTGACAATGTAATAGTGTTGAATGATAGAAAATGTGAATAATAAAATTGTAGCCAATTACAAATAGTGTTCATTGTGGTCAATCTCAAACTATTTCCTTCTAATATTCTTATTTTCATGCTTGTTAGTTTTCTGATATTTTCATATCGATTATATGGAAAGGAAAGTTGAAATTGTAATCCCTTTAAATATTTAGATCGATTTGTTGCGGTAAACATCATACCTTATCTCTCTTTGCTCTCCAATATTTATAGGTTGAATTACTATAAAAGAAAAATCAATGTACATTGTCAATAATTTTTTGCACTTACATTGAAATCAATGCACTATTGATTCAATCACTTTAAACTTAATGTACCATCATACATCCAATTGCATAAAATGAGAAATCAACATTTACAATCAAATCAATGCATCTAATGCAAGAAATAAAATAGTATTAGAAAACACCATGTAAACTAAAATCAATGCATCTAATCCAAGTAACCAATAGGATAGGAAATTAACATCTACATTCAAAATCAATGGATCTAGTGCAAATACGAAAATAAGGTTAGGAACCAATATCTACATGGAAATCAATGCATCTAGTGGAAACAATCAAATAGGATTAGAAATCACCATCTACACTAAAATCAATGAATTTAGTGCATGCAATCAAATATGATTAGAAATCATCTACATTGAAATCAATGCATTTAGTGAAATAAATCAATTAGTATTAGTGATCAACATATACATTAAAAGCAATGCATCTAGTACAAGTAAGAAAGTAATATTAGAAACCAATATCTACATTGAAATAAATACACTAATGGAAGCAATCAAATAGGATTAGAAATCACAATCTTCACTGGAATCAATGCATTTAGTGCATGCAATCAAATAGGATTAGGAATCATCTATATTGAAATCAATGCATTTAGTGTAGGAAATCAAATAGAATTAGAAATAAACATCTAGACTGAAATCAATGCATCTAGTGCAATAAATCACCATCTAGACTGAAATCAATGCATCTAGTGCAATAAATAAAATAGGATTAGAAATCACCATCTACATTGAAATCAATACATTTACTGCAAGAAATCAAATAGGATCATAAATAATCTACATTGAAATTAATGGTTCTAGTGCAAATAATCAAATATCATTAGAAATCAACAGCTACACTAAAATCAATGCATCTAGTGCAAGTAATAAAATAGGATTATAAATCACCATCTACACTAAAATCAATGTATGCAGTGCAAGAAATATTCTTCCCTCTCTCCGCCCTGCATCTATATTTCTATTTCTCTCTGTCTATCCTTAAGTTTTCTTTCTCTCACCCCTCCAAAGACACACGCTCTCTCACTCCATATCTATGAATCTCTCTTTCCCTACCTCTCTCCACTCTTTCACATCCTCTCCCTCTCTCTCTATCTCTTCACCTTCCAACTTTGTTACTATATGCCTCTGTCTCCCCTCCTCCCTTCTCTACATCTCTCTTGCTTTGCCTCTTTATCTGAACATATCTCTCTTTTCACTCCCTCCCTCCCTTCACTTCTCCCTCTCTATGTCTTTATTCTTTCCTCCCTCTCTCCCCCTCCAACTACGTATCTCTATCCCTCCCTCTCTCTTCTTGTCTTCCTCCGTGTCTCCTCCTCTCTCTCAATTCCTCTTTCTCACCCTCTCTCTCTCTCTATCTCTCTCTCTTTCGCTCTCTCTCTCTTTCAATCCTCAATCTTGCCCCATTGCTCTCTTCCTCTCTCTGAACTCCTCTATCTCATTCTTCTTCTTTCTCCCTTTCTCTCCTGCCACCCTCTATCTTCCCCCGTCCCTCCCTCTCTCTCTCTCTCTAACTTTTCCCTCCAATATTCTCTTTCTCTCCAACTATGTTACTATATCCATAACTTTATCCTTATCTCTCCTTCTCTCCCCCCTTGTCTCCATCTCTCGATATATGTCTCTTTATCTCACCCATGAACACACACTTTATCTCTATCACTCCATGGTCACTCCGTCTCTCTTCACTTCTCACTCTCTATGTCTTTCTTCTTCCCTCCCTCTCTCTTCTCAGATCGCTGTCATCGAGAGGTGTAGGATTGATCGAAAGATCATCTGATTCCGATAAATATTTACGGAGATATGAATTTATTTTGATTATGGATTTATTATCAAGCAGACCAGCAACTTATCAAGAAGATGCATTGAATGATGCCCTAGCTTATAGGTGGATGATGCCCTAGTCATATGCATACATATATTCAATCCTGATTCATTCTTGAAGGAAAGAAAAGTGAAAGGATAAACGAGAGAATGTAGCAGTAGTCGTCAGAGAAGGTTTTTTCCATCATACGAAGTCTGTTCTCTTAAGCGGCATTCTACTCTGATCTAGGGTTTCATGGGAATACTGTTGGGTTGTAGATCTAATCTGGCCCTAGATGGGATGGATAGGTCAATACCAAAGAGACCAAATCCATCTAAGGGCTAGAGGAGCCCTATCTCTCCCATTATCTGCATCCGAATATTGAAGCAAAGGGTTCTCTCTTCGCTGACCTATAACAGTCATCCATTTGGCATCACAAAATTACAAATTGAGAGATTGTTATCTATGGGATGAGTCTTCATGAAGTGTGAGGATAGAAAAAGGCTAGAAGAGCCTATCCGAGATCATTGTTGCTCACTGGAATGGAACACTGTAATATATGCAATATATATATGTTGTCCACACAGTAATGTAAGCAACAACTTCATGAATGTATGTGGATACACAACAACAACTCAATAAATATACATACGTAAAACCCAGGTGGATAAGAAGCTCAATGAATATATATACACACGCAGTCACTCAGGCGACACACTGTCACTCAGGAAATATATATACATGCACAACTTTCACACTCAGGTAATATATATATTGAAAATGGATTACTGTAGATGACAACATGATTGTGTAGTTTGGGACTGCATGGACGATTTGGGATCTATAGCCTAGCTACTTTGCTAGCCTGCAAGCCATGGCAAGTAGCTAAGGCTGATGACAGTGTTATAGTATTGCAGCATGATCATGCACAGGCAGCATAATGATGATGATGCACATTAGCCAGGAGCTACATGATGTATGGGCAGCATAGTATGTTGCAACATGATGATGCACATTATCCAGGAGCTACATGATGAATGGGAAGCATGATCATGGACAAAATGATGCATGAACAACATGATGTAAGGGCAGCATAGTATGATGCAGCATGATGGTGGTACACGGTAAGGTGCAGCAAATGGACAAGGTGCAACACTATAATAGGTGAAGAAGTCACCTTAGAGAATTAGTTGAAGCAATATGTCTTCAACTTATCTCTGTAGATATCATAAGTCAAACTATTGACTTCTATTGTAAATGTACTATCTCTCTCAGTTTCTCTGCAAGACTTTGAAGAACATAAAAGAAAAATTGATCAAGGGTTTCCCCACATTATGGAGTTTGACATTAGCTACCGCCACATCTTTTGTCCTCTTGTCTTGGCATGTCTTATGCGATTTATATTTATGTTCTATCTGTAGTGTATCTTAATGCTGATGTGATTGATAACTGTGAAAATTTAAATATATTTCTCTAGCATAGAACATACCTAAAATTAACATGGCATCAGAGCTGAGGTGAAGACAATGCCCAAGCAAGAGTGAAAGAGCAATCCCCAAAGACAGTTGGGACAAGACAGAAGGATCAATGGGTTCTTCATAATTCCCTTAGGGTGAAGTTAAAGCAGAGCATATTACCAAAATGGCGCAGCAGAACTTTTGATGGCCTACCTAAAGATCACTTCATTGAGAAGTTTGGATCTAAGGGTAGAAGGAAAGGTAGATGTCTTGGTTATGATTTTAGCCCTTATGCATAGGAGTGTCTGAATGGAAGATATGCAGGTCATCAAGGACACGTTTGAATATTGAAGGAAACAAGGAACCCCAAGAATGGAAGTCGAAGGTTTTAAGGTGGCATTCGTCGATGGAAAGGTACATGTTTGAAAATAGATTTGTCAAAGATGCTTTTGAGTTCAAGGATGTATTAAGCTACAGGAAGTCGACTGGGAACCACGTCCATTGGCACATAGAATTGGAGGTCTATGAGTCAGATGGTGACAAGGAAGCTTGAATTCAAAAAGAGCATGAAAGTACATGTCTGAGATGTATCGAAGGAAAATCTTTCAAGGGGACCATTCCTCTCATGTAGCAAGTCCACAGGTTTGAAACAACCCGTGGAGTTTGAGATTCATAAACGGGAATATCATGTATACAGGTGGAAGAAAGACCGAGTCTATGGATTGAAGCAAAACACCCCGGGCGTAGTATGAGAGGACTGATAGCTGTTTGATGAAGTTGAGATTCACTAAGGAATGAAACTGAGATACACCATTATTTACACGTTTATTCACTCTAGTGGTTTCCCGTAGGCCTAGTTTTTGACCTTATGCTCTGATACCATTTGTCAGTACCCATTTTTTGCCTAAATTTGTTTTTTTTAGTTACAATGTTCTACATGGATATTGCCTCGTTGTAACATGCACTGGCCCCTAATAATAACACATACATTTGAGTTTAGAACATAACATTCTATCTTAAAATTCACACTATGAAATTTGGTAATCAATTAGTGATCTCACTCCATATGTATATCCTTGATGTAGATATACTCATTGTTTTAGTATACTTTGTATAGATACTTCTAATGATAAAAATGTTGTTACCTTATGAGGTAATTTTTTTATGTCCTTATCTAAATTGTACCTTACTTAAGTTCTAAGGCATATAATATGTATGACCACTTGGGGGTCTAGTCGAGCTTATATCCAACCTACGTTTCTATAGTCCATTCATTATTTCTAACATGTAAATTCACCTAATCAGGCACCCATGTGGGATGTAAGGTGTGCTCTATAGTTTTTTACTATGCTCATATGTTTACACTTGGTGATATGAGACTAGCACATGTCAAATGTCCATGTGATTAAAACATTCCATTAGTATTGGGCTCCATCTATCGCAACAATTTACACGATTTCATTCTATGGTTTTGGTTTATCTACTCGAACCTTAACTCTTTCACCTCTCATTTCACTTTGTTTATTCATAAAACATTTTTGTGAGGGTGAGAGGGTTTATTCACCTATAATCTAATTGTCATGGCCATTTCGCGCTTTTATGTAGTTATACTCTTCTACTGTAGCATTTTCAGCTTGGAGACAGAGTGGAATAACTAGAACGGTCTTTATTTGGAGTCCTTCTACTCAAAATTTGAAATCATCCTCTTAATAAGCTTGTGGAATCAATGAGATTTATCTTACTTTCAAGTGTTACGCTACGTTTACTTCACTAAGGTACCCATCAGGTGATGAAATTGACTAGCATTTGGAGGGCTTGGGTTTGACACAGATGTTTTATTTATTCCCATCTCCCTTAGAGGTACCACGGTCATTCATTAAAATTTCTCCCCTTTTTTTTCCCTAGTTGGGTATGGAATACCCTGGAGTTCAGCTTCCTAATCTCTTTATTTCCTCATTTTCTTTGTCATAGAGTTCTGGCATGTGTTGTTGTGTGATTGCCGTGTTGTATGTACAAGTAACTTAAAATGGGTTTAGCATAATTAGTGTGTTATTTTTGTTTATTTCGAGTAGTAACATTGGTAGGTCGCTATACTACTAGTGTAGCACCTTATTTTTATTGTTGGCATGGCCCCATCTTTTTTTGTTTTGCCCATGTAGTCCCGATATTGCTATTATTGTGCCCCATCAAAGCCGACTATCGTTATTATTGTTATGTAGGCTGTGATTATATCGTGACCCCTTAGACTCATATATATAGAAAGGAGGTATTTTAATTTGTATCATCCAAGAATTTTTCATTTATGTAATGTAAAGGAGGATTTCCCCTCAAAGAGGATACTTTCCTATTCATTGATCTATCCTTTTCTGACCTGGATGCGTAACGTTTGGTATGAGAGATTTGGTTTCAATGGTTTCGCTGTTGCAAACTGGTCATTATGGAATTTTTTCTATAACTATTTTTCTACAAAGGTTCAAAAGCTAAAATTTTTACCATGAAGAGATGAAATCTTGATGAAATGCGTGTAAAAATTTCAACTATTTCTTCAGTATAGTTTGAGAGATATGATCCACATAAGTTAGGGTTTTTGCATGCTCCAAAGTTTTATCTCACATAGGTGGCGTTCATAAAATAATCATATCGTCCTCTACGAGCACTGGATTTGAATTTTGTAAAACATTTCCACAATTGAACGGACTGTAGTATCTTGTGTATCATTTTCAGTGTCGAAGGTCAAAACAGTGGCACGTGGAACTCTGTACAAGTTCACTCTACTGAACGAGTCCGTAATCACGCCATCAATGGATATTTGACATAACTTTACCTTGAAGAATCAAAATTTAGTCTGACTTGTGGCATTGGAAGGAATACATAGAGGGACACCATAAGTCCTTTTTTCAAACCTTGAAGATCGAAATTTATAGAGATACAAAAAATTCAATACTGAGCTCCTACAAAGCAAGAAAAAAGTGTGTATTGTTTTAAAATTTGCATAAGTTTTGTTTGAAAGATCAGGTTGAAGTGATTCAAGTGGGATATTGAAGCATAAATATCATTGTTTTATGCCAAAATGACTCAAAGTAAGAAAAATGAAGCACCTAGTAAGCAACCATAAATCTGTACTATGATGCATGAAGAAGAGGAAGAAACACAATATGATATATCAAAATTACAATGCCAAAAGCAACAAATTTCGCTCTCGCAAAGAGTATCCAAAAAGGAAATGCAAGCTAAGATGGATGGTTTGAATAATTGTTTAAAATAAGACATGGAAGGTTTTAAGGATGGTTTAAAAGTAGACATTGAAGGGTTGACAAAGTTTTTACAACAAACGCTTCCTAATGAGGAAAAGATAATAGATGAAACTCATGATGAGAAAAAAAGAAATGTTAATCAGGATTTCATAGAATCTAACATTGGATTGAATACCCACCATATTGCATATATCGATATGAGGAATTTTGATGGCAAGGATCGGGTAACATGGATATTACAAATGGAGCAATATGTTGATCTCCAGAATGTGAAACACACACAAAAGGCATGCATTGCAACTTTATATTTAAAACCCAATCTTTTTGTATGGCATCGATGACTTCATTCTTGTAAACCACTTCTCGCTTAATCAATTTTTAAGGAGGAAATGGTAGAACATTATGAGGATATAAATAGCAACAACTTCTTTAACCAATTGATAAATCTCAAACAAAAGGGTTCAATGGAGGAGCACATTAAGGACTTTCAAAAATTGAATATAAGGGTAAATGATATTTCAGAGGAACATAGTATTGATGCCTTTAGAGGGACATTAAATTATAACATACAACATGAGGTTTTCCTTTCGGAACCTGATTCATTGGTGAAGGAATTCAGGGTGGCAAGAAAAGTTGAAAGAGAAATTATGGAAACAAAGAAGTCCACCACTCAAAACTATGGATATGGAAGTGTTGCTTCTCTTATCCTTCCAAAACCTACAAGGTTGACACCATAGTAATTGGAAGAAAAAAGAGAAAAAGGGCTTTGTTATAGTTGTGATAGAAATTAAACTGAAGGTCATAAGTGTGCTGAGAAGAAATTATTTTACATAGACTATGAAGAAGAAGAAGAAAAGGAACAAGAAACATCAAAAGAAGAGCATATACACCAGGAACCAACCCCATAGAAAGAATAAATGAATCCGACCATATCTTGTACTACATTGGCAAGAATTACTACTCCCCAAACTCTCAAGATAGAAGGACATAAATCAAGAATAAAAAGGTGATAATGTTGATTGATTCAGGTAGTAACAATAATTTTATTCGTTGTAAGATAGCCAAGGAATTTAATTGCTTCCTATATCCAACAATAGAGTGTCAAGTGATGGTTGCAAATGGAGGAACTATAAATTGTTCTGGAAAATTCCATAATCTCAGTCTAACCATGGGGGAATATATATCGAAAATTCTAATTATCTCCATTCCAATGGGCGGCGTTGATGTTGTACTAGGAGTCCAATGGCTACAATATTTGGGTACGATAGATTTTAATTTTCAAGAACGTTTCTTGATATCTTTTTGGGAAGGAAAGGTAGTTTAGTTAAGGGGTATCATAGGGAAACTAGGAAAGTTAATAAGCTGTAATGGCATGACAATGCATATAAATAAAGAAAAACAAGATATATTATTCATAATTTTAAAATTTATATTTCGTTTGATGTTAAAATATTTCTTATATATTTGATGTTGAAATATTTTAGTTAATATTTTCTAAAGGATAAATTCTATATTAAAAACTAAAATAATTATACAGTTACAAAATATTAAAAATTATAAAGTAATATTTGTTTTCTATATATAAAATTAATTTGTTTAAAATAGATGTTGAAATATTTTGTTTATATTCAATATTGAAATATTCTATTTTTAATTTAATTTTTTATATACAAATATATATGAAGTTGATGTTGAAATATATTTAAGTAATATATGTATTCATGTATTGTATTTCAAAGATAGGATTTTGTTTTCCAACTATTTTATCTCTCTACATGAAGTTTATATGAAATTATGTTACTATGGACATTGAAATATTTTATTTATAACTAATACTTTTTTGTTATTAATATTTCTTTTTTAAACATGACATGTCAACTATATGTTTAACATGGAATGAATTACAGATTCACTTCATAATGTGGTGCAAGATTGCACATGCAACCTCCATATTGACTAGTGGGGGAATTAAACATCTCCCTCATATTAAAAAAAAGGGGGAAAATATAGAACAAATTAGAAGTTCCCTAGAAGAGGTGTTTGCCAGAGGATGAGTGGGCAGGGGCAGGACCCTAACATGCATTAATGTATGGGACAAGGATTGATGCCCCTCCGGTATTATTTATCACTAGCCACCTTTGCTATGAGCACCTGTTGGAGATCACACCCAACAATTTTATTTTAAGCTACTAGGCCAAATGCTTGTTTCAAGTGAAGGGCGTGTTCATCCATGCCCTGTAATATTGAATATCCATGGCCACTAAATAGACCTCTTCTTATTGCACAAGCAATGACAAAATGTTACGTCAAAAGGTAATTTTTTTTGTTTTTACTGCAACTGGATGTAACTATCAAATTAATTTTGTCTTACTCTTATACCTGGCAATAAAATTTTAGACTAATTGTGAAATGTTTCCTATTGTAGTGGTGTTCCCACTTCTCCACTAATGGGTTTTTATTATTGTTTTTTAAATCCGAGTCCATTTCTCCACAGCACAACATTCATTTATGAGGATCCATGATTACCGTATATGTTTCAACAGGTTAGAGTGAATAAATTTCCAAGTTGAGTTTTCTTTTTGTATACATATATTTTAGTGGTTTTTTCCAATGTGCCTAGCATATAATTTTTTTTTCTTGAACTTAGTTTTTAGTTTCCTGTAGTTTCCTCCTTGACGTTCAAAAGTTCACATCAAACTACTCTTTTTTATCAACTCTCTCTTAGATATGTAGTTTTCTCTTAAATTTGACATTGGGTTTCTACAATTCACTTGTTATTTTCCCTTACGCATCACACTGGGCTAATTATATTCGTGCGATGCATTGCAGGTATTTTCGCCCTCATGACCATTATAAGTATGTCTCCTAAGTGGAAAATACGCAACTACTAATCTCCGTTCTCACTGCAACAGGAAAATTCCTTCCTTTTTAAGTTTCCATACGATTTGTTGCCTGTTATGGATGTACACAGTCTCCATACTGTGTCTATCTAAATAGATCAATGTTTAATTTGGTGGTTCATCTAGAACCCTCCTTAAATTGTAGAGCTTGAACATAACTATTCTTCCAGTTGAACGAGTGAACTCGGTTCACCACCGAATTGCAACATATAGTGTATTCTCCATTTATAATTTAAAACCTAAGAGTTATGTAAATGTTTGTTTTGTATTACATGCTTTTTAATATACTCCCCACTCACTTCGACTATTATTGTTATATAATTATCGACTTTGTGTATGCTTTTCATCGTTTGCCATTGCTCCTTAAAAGGGAGGTCACATATGATTATATATTAAATATTAGTGTTTTGGTTTTAAATAAAACGGGAACTCTAAAGATCTCTGTTGCTTGTATCAATTCCATGTACCATACTTCTCATGCCACTCTATTTTTTTATTTACTAGTTTGGTTAGAGTGAATATTGTCATAGGTTGTCCATGATTATACTTTGTTTGATGTATATTTACTTGAAATGAAATTACTTACATGAGTATTGTATGTGATGTAAAATAAGGAAAATAGTTTAATACTACTTTGTCTAAAATTACATTTTGCACATCTGGCTTTACTGCTAGTAGTTCACGGGTTCACAATTTTAATTTACCTGTTACCAATAGTTACTCAAGTAAAAAATCTGCAAAATGATCTATGGTTGTTATAATTTTAAGTTCCAAATCCTTCTTAATACTTTTACTATTTCAATCTGAGAATTTTTCACATGGGATCATCTAAATTCCACTGCACAAAATTTTATGACATCTTTTTGGTGTGATTTATGTCTCTTATCAAAAGTCACTACCTTATTTACTCCATTAGTATGAAGATTTTCAGGTGGTACTATTCTTCGATTTTCTCTATATCAATATTTTTTTTCTTTGATAATATGATCACTCAAATGTTTCCTATAAATCTTAATTTTTATTTTATTTTTCGTATATGCATATTTCGTTCGTGATTTAGAGATCAATCATTTTTATAGATGCTGATAATGCTATAACTTTTGCTTCCTTTTATGTTACTTACTTAATTATAATAATTCATTCTTAAAACTAGAGTTTATACATTCTTCTGTGTTGTTCTTAGGATCGCTCGCTAATTTTTTTCTTAAGAATTCACAGTTTTACACAATGGAAATAGTTAAATTTCCTTCCCTTCTATATTGAACACATTGTGATTTCTCATTAATTAATAAGCCTATGAGATACTTTGCACACTTTGCATAGAACTATCATCCCAAAAATATATTTAAAGAAGTGTTAAAAGTAATTGAATATAGAAATTGATAAGATAATCATACTTTGCATGGAATTTACAGCTCTTTGGAGTTGGTTGACATAAATTCACCAAAAATAATCCTTCATGGATTTATATATTAATTTCTACTCATTATCAGAGTTATATCATTCCTCAGCACATTATTTATCACAACATGATATATTTATCAAAATATTTTACAAGATTAACATCATGTTATCTATCATCGCATTGGATATTAATTACAATATTTACAAGGTGAGCATATATCATTTTCTATACCAATCCTTAAAATAGACTATATATTTAAATATATAACAAGGTGCATCAAAATATTTATTGAGTCATTCACAAAGATAATTATGCACAAATTTCTTAGCCAAAATCGTTGCAAAAATTACACTTGATGAGCACACTAGCCACCCAACCATGAATTGTATCTCGAGTTCCCCCTCATCTGAGTGTACTTGACAAATATATCAACAACCCCTATTGATCCTGTTAATAGAGGGTTTATACTTTTCATTCCACAATCAAATTTTCCTTCAGTGACATCCCGCTTTTGTGGTTCTTAACTCCACTAGCATAAGATTTTCCTTCAAAGCCTGCTTTCTTTTCCCGCTACGTTTTATTATTATCCATGCTTAGCATCTTTCCCCAGCTAGGTGATTTAATGGATTTTTTCTCCTATCCATTAAATATTATGTAGAATCTTTGTCATGGAAGAGTTATCTCAATCTCATTTACTAATGAGATTTTAATTTCTATTTTCTTTGGTAAAAATCACGTACTCAACTGTCTCATTCCAAAGTGCTTTCAATACAATTATTTACTTGCTAATAAAACTATATATTTACATAAGCATTTCAATCTACTCTATGGATTTTCTTTCTTCCAATCGCACTAACGTAAATGAAAGAAAACAACACTACTACAGGAGAGGGGTATTACATTTCCCACCCCCCCCGCCACCCCTTTAATTCTCACTATCCCCGATGTTTATTTCTTAGTTATTTCCCTCTGGAATAATGTTGGATAATTCTTCTGCATTTAATCTTCCTCCCATGTAGCCTCTTTAAGATTTAAATACTTTCATTTCACCTTAACCCAAATGATGGCTCGATTCCGCAGCGAGATCTATTTTTGGTCTAGGATACAAAGAGGCTCTTTTAAAAAGTCTCCTTCGGGTTCCACTTGTAGCATTTTCCAATGAATTATGTGAGAGTTATCATGTATATATTTCTTAAGTAAAGATATATGAAAAACATTATGAACTTCAAAAATCATCAACACATATTAAATGTAGATGATTGAGATCAGTGACAAAGGGGGAGATTGTTGGAGAATGTCTTGTCATTAATGTCAATGCTAGGGGAAGAATAATTGGTTCAAAGTAGAATACATTGGAATAGTTCATGGTTGAGGGAGAAGATTTGGATGCATAACTAGATCAATGCATTTGAATCAAAATGAGAAGTATACAATGTGTTAGCATTGATGTCTATACGAGGTGTTGTAGTTAGAATTACCCAACCATAGAGAGTTTTCGCTCCATGATCCTTTCTCAGGGATCACTAGACATACATGTGCAATATGTGTGTGATAAGTGTACAATGACATTCCAAGCCAATATCTATATCATTCAAACCCTAAAATAAATGAAATAGGGGGGATGAAAGATCACACCTCTCAAATGAGAATCCAATAGTTTGTTAATGCAACTAGCTTAGGGTATACCTCAACTCTTAGTCTCCATTTTCCTACACATATGAAACCAAACACAAACATCCAAAATCCTTCGTACAATATTAGGTTAGCATGAAGATCATTAATAACATAGAATTAAAACGACATGAATAACATCTATACTATGTGTTATCTCCCTGGAGAAAATTCCTGACTGGGACTGAACTAGTTCCAATGACATCCACAAAATTACTTAAAATTTTAAATAAATGGCCAGAGAGTGAGAGCATGAGAGTTGTAATAACTGCTCTAATTCAAAAACCTAGCAGTCAAAACTAGAATGGCCAAACCATTGAGAATTTCAAAGTTTAAATTTAAAATGGGTTGCAAGAAAGATGAACAGAGAACTTTTTTTTTATAGCTCATGCAATTAAGAATATGGGCATAAATTTTGAAAAATGAACGATGAAAAGGAAAAGAAATTAAGGACGAATTATGAAAAAGCAGAGCACTTGTTAAGGGATGTAAATTTAAAAACGTTAGTACCAATGGGTAAATTCATAGTTTTAAATTTAAACAATCCCTATTGCATCGTACACTTAACTAGTAGAAGAAAAATAAAACATGAAACTTTAAATACAAGAGGACAAGAAATAAAACATACTATAATGTTTCTCGAATCTTGGAATCAAATTGGTCATCACACGCCCGTCAACAAACCACTGGCTATTTTAAGAAAACCATAAACCAACTTCTGGGACTCCCCTCTAGTGGTTTTGGCAAAGTGGGGGAGAAAAACTAAGATCATTCCCTGTCGCTGATCTTTCAATTGATGGTTTTACAACTTGGCTTTCCTGGGGTCTCATCTCAAATAAACATTGACTTGTCTGACCTCTTAGAATTTTGATGTTTTGAGCATGAAATAATGTGATTTGTCAATTATTTTTTCACCTACAAGATGCATAACAATTGACCTTTTTTGGCCTGTATTCCATATGTGCTAGTCTATATGGTCAACATTTCCATTGTAATTTATTTTTTCTACAAGAGCAGGCTTCATGTATGATTCATCCTCAAACACATCCAGCCCTACACAAAACATAGTATTTTCTTTCAAATAGTCCACGATATTTTCTTCATTAATCACTGGGCCTCAACTTGCATTTATGAGAATCACTTCCTTAGACATGATCGATGCCTTGTCTTTGTTAATCAAATGATAAATATTCTTTTCTAATACAGGATGAAGGTTTATCTGGTCAACTTCTCTCAGAAAATTGTCAATAATGGAACTCATTTTCCATGTAAATAGTTCTTCATCTTAGGACACAAAAACAAAAGTTTCGATAATTTGTCGCATATTTCTCAAGTCAAGTGGATTGGTATAAATCATAATATATGGGGTTCATTCTAAAAACTTCCACAATAATTTAGACATACACAGAGTCAATTCTTCTAAATTAGATTTGTTAACTTCGTTATAACCAGCCTAGATCCATCTTAATTTTGCATCTATCAAGCGCCACGAGGGATTGAATCTCTCAAGGTGAAAACCTATTTTTTGAGTGAAAAACATGAGGAAAGGTTTTCACCTTGAGATATTTGATCCCTCTCGGTGCTTGATAGACCTGGAGTTAAGATGTGTCTAGGTTGGTTTCAGCCATGTGCGGCCAAGGAAAATCTATCAAACATATGACTAATTTTATCAATTATATGTGAAAAACATCTAATATTGGTAAACCATTTTAAATATGTTTGAGGTTTATCTAGTCATTTTAATTTTTATTTTTCTTAGTGATAAATATTATCAATAACTTTAATGATGAAAATTGATGAAATAAAAATTTTCAATGCAAAGTGGCAATGTAATAGTGTTGGATGATAGAAAATGTGAATAATAAAATTGTAGACAATTACAAATTTTCTCCATTGCGATCAATCTCAAACTATTTTCTTCTAATATTCTTATTGTCATGCTTGTTAGTCTTCTAATATTTTCATATCGATTATATGGAAAGGAAAGTTGAAATCGTAAGCCATTTAAATATTTAGATTGGGTTGTTGCAGTAAACATCATACCTTATCTCTCTTTGCTCTCCAATATTTATAGGTTGAATTACTATAACAGAAAAATCAATGTACATTGTCAATAATTTTTTTCACTTACACTGAAATCAATGCACTATTGATTCAATCACTTTAAAATTAATGTACCATCATACATCCAATTGCATCAAATGAGAAATCATCATATACAATCAAATCAATGCATCTAATGCAAGAAATAAAATAGTATTAGAAAACACCATGTAAACTAAAATCAATGCATCTAATCCAAGTAACCAATTAGGATTAGAAGTCAACATCTACATTAAAATCAATGGATCTAGTGCAAATAAGAAAATAAGGTTAGAAACCAATATCTACATGGAAATCAATGCATCTAGTGGAAGCAATCAAATAGGATTAGAAATCACCATCTACACTAAAATCAATGAATTTAGTGCATGCAACCAAATATGATTAGAAATCATCTACATTGAAATCGATGCACCTAGAGCAAGCAACCAAATATAACTATAAATCAACATCTACATTGAAATTAATGCATCTAGTGCAATAAATCAAATAGGATTAAAAATCACCATCTACACCAAAAACAATGCATTTAGTGAAAGAAATCAATTAGGATTAGCGATCAACATCTACATTAAAATCAATGCATCTAGTACAAGTAAGAAAGTAATATTAGAAACCAACATCTACATTGAAATAAATGCATCTAATGGAAGCAATCAAATAGGATTAGAAATCACAATCTTCACTGAAATCAATGCATTTAGTGAATGCAATCAAATAGGATTAGAAATCATCTATATTGAAATCAATGCATTTACTGCAGAAAATCAAATAGGATTATAAATAAAAATCTACATTGAAATCAACGCATGTAGTGCAATAAATCAAATAGCATTAGAAATCACCATCTACATTGAAATCAAATCATCTAGTGCAGTAAATAAAACAGGATTAGAGATCACCATCTACACTGAAATCAATACATTTAGTGCAAGAAATCAAATAGGATTATAAATAATATACATTGAAATTAATGCATCTAGTGCAAATAATCAAATATCATTAGAAATCAACATCTGCACTGAAATCAATGCATCCAGTGCAAGTAATAAAATAGGATTAGAAATCACCATCTACACTAAAATAAATGTATACAGTGCAAGAAATATTCTTCCCACTCTCCACCCTGCATCGATATCTATATTTCTCTCCGTCTATCCTTATGTGTTCTTTATCTCACCCCTCCAAACACACATGCTCTCTCACTCGATATCTATGAATATCTCTTTCCCTACCTCTCTCCACTCTTTCACATCCTCTCCCTCTCTCTCTATCTCTTCACCTTCCAACTTTGTTACTATATGCCTCTTTCTCTGCTCCCCCCTTCTCTACATCTCTCCTGCTTTGTCTCTTTATCTGAACATATCTCTCTTTTCACTCGCTCCCTCCCTTAGCTTCTCCCTCTCTATGTTTTTCTTCTTTCCTCCCTCTCTCCCCCTCCAGCTACATATCTCTATCCCTCCCTGTCTCTTCTTCTCTTCCTCCCTCTCTCCCCCTCTCTCTCAATTCCTCTTTCTCACCCTCTCTCTCTCTCTGTCTCTCTCTCTCTCTCTCTCTCTTGCAATCCTCAATCTTGCCCCATTACTCTCTTCCTCTCTCTCAACTCCCCTATCTCATTCTTCTTCTGTCTCCCTTTCTCTCCTGCCACCCTCTATCTTCCCTCTCCCTCCCTCTCTCTCCCTCTCTCTCTCTCTCTCTCTCTGACTTTTCCCTCCAATATTCTCTCTCCCCAATCACTCTCTCTCTCTCTCTCTCTCTAACTATGTTGCTATATCCATAACTTTATCCTTATCTCTCCTTATCTCCCCCTTGTCTCCATCTCTTGATATATGTCTCTTTATCTCAACCCTAAACACACACTTCATCTCTATCTCTCCATGGTCACTCCGTCTCTCTTCACTTCTCACTCTCTATGTCTTTCTTCTTCCCTCCCTCTCTCTTTAGTTCTCACACTCTATGTCTTTCTTCTTACCTACATCTCTCCCCCTTTGTTAAATTGGCAAGTAGGGCCAAACTCCATGTGGCTCAGCTTATTTATGGCAGCTGAAATTTTTATTGGATCCCTCTCGTTGAGAGGTGTAGGGTAGATCTAAATATCATCCAATTTCGATAAGTATTTATGGACATATGATTTTATTTTGATTATGGATTTATTATCAAGCCGACTAGCAACTTATGTAGTCTCAAGAAACCCAAACTTCATGTCTATTCAACTATCCAGGCTTTTAGTATAAATAAGAGAGGATTTGGACTCATTAGATACACACAGTTCATGTGATCTCCTTCTCACCACGTCTTGGGTTTTTGTTGAAAGAGAGATACACAAGAAGATGCGTTGAATGATGCCCTAGCATATATGTGGATGATGCCCTAGCAATATGCATACACACATTCAATCCTGAATCATTCTTGAAGGAAAGCAAAGTGAAAGGATAAATGAGAGAAGGTAGCAGTAGTCATTTGAGAAGGTTTTTTCTGTCATATGAAGTTTGTTCTCTTAGGTGGCATTCTACTCTGATCTAGGGTTTCATGGGAATACTATTGGGTTGTAGATCTAATCTAGCCCCAGATTGGAATGATAGATGAATTCCAAAGAGACCAAAGACATCTAAAGGCTAGAGGAGCCCTATCTCTCCCATTACGTGCATCCTTATACTAAAGAAAAGGGTTTTGTCTTCGCTGACCTATAATAGTCATCCATTTAGCATCAAAAAATTACAAATCGAGAGATTGTTATGTATGGGATGAGTCTTCATGAAGTTTGAGGATAGAAAAAGGCTAGAAGAGCCTATCTGAGATCATCGTTGCTGACTAGAATGGAACACTGTAATATATGAAATATATATATGTTGTCCACACAGTGATGTAAGCGGCAACTTCATGAATGTATGTGGATAAACAACAACAACTCAATAAATATACATGCGCACAACCCAGGTGGATACACAACTCAATGAATATATATACACACGCAGTCACTCAGGAAACACGCTATCACTCAGGCAATATATATATATACGCGCATTCAATATATATACATGCACATCTTTCACACTCAGGAAATATATATATTGAAAACGGATTACTGGAGATGACAACATGATTGTGTAGTTTGAGACTGCATGGAGGATTTGGAATCTATAGCCTAGCTACTT
>APFE031585901.1:0-16975 GCA_000404065.3 Pinus taeda | reverse complement strand
TTAATATTTAATTTATTCAAACCTTTAATTAACTTTATAAAATCTATTTAGAAATTTCAAAACTAATTGAAAGTCAAGCCTATTTTACTAAAAACGAAAATAATATAACCTGCTTTCAACAAGTATAAAATAAGAGATGTATTGAATTGTCATCTTACTTTTTTAGAGACTTTGACATTAAGCCATGAAAATCTCATCAGGTAACAGGATTCGCCGTACAGGTGGATTCGAACTTGTGAGAGGGCATGTCATTTCTCATGCACTTTGTCGTTAATCTGATTAACTTTGGTAAGGTAGCACACCAGTTGAGGAATCAACTTATGGGGATTTGTACAAGTTGATTAAAGTGTTTAATGGATTGAACCATAAATTAAAAGGTTGAAAGAAATTAGATGCGTTGAAACCTATAATTGTGATATGCATACGTTAATTTATTTATTTCTATATATACATTTTTTTTTAATGTAAGAACTGTATTGAGATATAAGATCTCAAACAATGAAATAATCAACAAATTTGGCACATTTAGGTGTTCTAATAAAAATACTTTCAACAAAACACTTAACACAAAAGGGACCTAGAAAAATGTAGTCATTATGTCAATTAATACTTAGAAAATGAGACATGCCAAATACAAGCAAAATAATGGAGCCTTTGCTTCGGCATGCACGACTACTCAATGCACAAGAAATCAAGACACCAAAGCACAATTGTGGACCCCAAATGGGTCCACCAGACAGATTACATCTGAAGGGTTTTCGTCCCAGCGATCAAACTAGAATTGGCCTCGCTAAGTTCTCAACAAGACACATTTGGATAGATAACTCAAGATGATCCAAATGCCTAGCTCCTATCCTCTTTTATAGGCATGACAGACTCTCTAGAATCCTTGTTTTATTATTTTCCCTCCTAAATGAAAGAAAATACCATGGTAAATACCATGGGAAGATTCTGTCCATTTTGACCATATCACGAAAAGTGAATATTACAAAACCTCGCACCCCGATATTCCTTTTCGTCAAGCAATCCACATATATCCATAGCAGACACATTTCTATATTGATATCAAGATCCCTTAGAAACTAATGTGTTATTCCATGCCTCCATGTTAAATGATCTTAAATGGATCCTTTGATACCTGGATCCTAAACAATTATCCAATCATTGGATTCACCTAGATCCCAATTCCACCTAAGTCTTGGGACCTGTGGGTTATGATACTGTCTCAACCCTCCATCATTGTTTGTGCCTAAGGGCCCAAGCTACAATATTCCCTTGGCTAAGAGAATCCTCATAGGAATCATCCCATCAATAGGGTTCCATCTCATAATCTCTCACTAATCCATCCGTGTGAAGGATCTCATGTATGAATTCCTGTACATGGAATAAGTCTACTGTATTGATGTTGCCTGATGCTCAACTCATGTTGCTCCACCCGGTTACCAATATGATCCATTTGGAGAACTTTTCCTTGCTCTCCCTAATGTATAAAGGTGGGTTAGTAGTACTGCAAGCCCTATCTATTTACTCTTGTAGAGGGCTACTCTAGAACTCCCAATTGTACTCCTCTTGTTGCCTTGTGAGGAACTTCAGACATTCCTCTACACTAGTCAACTTGGCCACTAACTTGACACATACCCCTATGAGAACCTCAATTTTTTTGTTTTCCTATAAGATAATGTCTTGAGTTGTCTAGAGTCTATGCTTCAACATCATAAGATATGTCTTGAAATGCATAATCTTTCCCCAAAAGTCCTCTATTGGTGATTTTGGTGCCCTTTTGAATGTCTTTATACTTGTCTGCATCGAATGCCCAACTATCACAACATCAACTTGAGCCTTTTATAGACTCTTTGGGAATGGTTCATCCTACACACTATGTTTTTCATGCTACCCCTCATGATCATACTCATCATGTTAGTTCACGACTTCTGGCTCCTTACTCAAGTTTCCCTAGCCTCCTCAATATGTAAAGACAATCTGTTGGTCATCCTCTTCACTTGTCAAACATAGATGCATTGGTGGATTTCTATCTATACTTGGCTGCTCATATTATTTATGGACGTTCTTCCTGTGACCTATGGACTCAGTAATATACTAAGTATACCTCATCAACACCCTTCGGTATAATTTCCCCATGCACTTTTGAATGCCTGTCATCCTGCAAGTCTCCCTAAATAATATCACATTGCTGTTCACCATCCTAAAAAAATAGACCCGACTATAGAAGACGCCCCATGATATGAAAAAATCTCATTTTGTTCTATCCTCTTTGCCTTCTTCCTACCACCTAGAAATGCATAGTTAAGTGCCCAAGATCCCTCTCCCTCTTAGTTCATTCTTGCTACAGGTTGTATTTCCTTTGTTCTTGCTCCCTCCATCAATCCTCTTCAACTCCTTCTTAGTCAACACTCTTCTAAGAAATTTTATAGTTTGCATGACCAACCTTTTGACAAGATCATAGGTGGTTGGTGATACAACTAGTTCCTTTCTCCAAATGGTCAACAATTTGGATCTTAGTACCTTGCAAATGTCAACATCTCCTTCTAAGCACAAGTACACAATCTTTTGCATGCGTTCGTTGACACGGTTTGGATGAGCTGATGTAATGTTGGTGTAAAATTTTTGGAACACCTCAAAGATTAAGTTGTCACATTCCAGATTCAACATCCAAAGTTGAACTTTGCCATGAGTTCTAAAATTTTGGGCTGCTTCTAAAAGGTGGGAAGCATGATATTCTTCAACCCTTGAAGGGCTTCTACTATCAGTGGCAATATCTCCCTCATGATATCATTATTTTAAGGCAGTAGTGGTGATGTTAAAGCTATGATACCATTGAGACAAGAAGCAACTTTGAGCCTAACCTCTTCACAAGGATGCTCCTAGAGTTTGGGTTGTATTAGTGCAAGCATGGATGGCTTGAGAGCCCAATCGAGTTTCTTCCATTCTGATTTCCCAACCCTCAATAGAAATGTGTCTAATTCCTCCAACTTACGAAGGTCCATGACTGACTTCATTCGATGTAGCTCAGATCCAAGTGTGAAGAGCTTAGCCTCTTTTCCGTGTCCTTCCTTCACTTCCCATGGGCGCTTTTGTTGCAGAAAAAAGTCAGTTGCTTTGACCATTATTTTGGTCGAAAAAAGTATTGGTGCATAAATGACTATATATTTTATCAATAAGTTTCGGAGAGTTTTCTAGGATTTCTTCAAAAACCATCTTCCCACATATCAAAACAAAGAAATAACAAATCTCTTTAACATCTAACCATCATAAATCTCAAAATTAGAACCCCTTATCCCTCTCTTTTCTCTCATCTTTTCTTTAAAACCTATTTCTTTCTCTCCATTTTTTTGTTTTTTTTGGGCTAGAAACTTGCACATGCTCCCAAACACAATAAATAACCTATTGATGCAAATATGCCCGTTCCCAAGGGTCAAGCGTGTAGATGTAAATCTCAATGAAACCAAACACCCTCTTTTTACCCATCAACCAAGGTCCATTAACCAAAATATATCCTTCCCGGCTCTAACAAATTTTAATATTTAAATACACAATCCCTGGGAAAACATCTCTCAAACCTTTGCATAAATTTATAAAACAAGATTAAGACATACATTTGACATTAAAGTCCTTAAACAATATCTAAAATTCCTTTGGGGATAAATATTCGATGTATTTATAACATACTCAAGCCCTTCTTCCTTTGGTAGCTTAGACTTCAATTAACTTCTCTGCTTTTGTGTCAGTTTCTCCAAGGAGCTTCGACGCCCTCTCTGATTTCGCCTGTGCACACACTCTTGATGCTACACAACAACATGTAAACAAGAGGAAAAACTTAGAGTGAAATGGGTATTAAATCAAGTAGTAAAACGTCGAGGCAGAAAAGCAATAAATAAATTGGTTAATCAAGGGCAGAAATATTTCACGAGTCAACCAGAGTAGCAAATTCGTTACTGGCAGATGAGACCCCGGAAAAATCCACGACAAAGAATGTAGTCGACAAGACTTTTGCGAGTGTAATCAATCTAGTCAAACTGCTTTTAACTCCGTCGTTATTATGTCACCCATTTTCTCCAACACAGGCCACTGCTACAACACCAATAAATACTTGACTGGCTTTCTGCTTGGCCTCTGCGGGATTCATTGCTTCGTTGATTCATTCACCGATAGCTACAGGAAAGAAAACAGGACGTTATACTACGGTATCACGACCAGAACTACGTTGTGGACGATGGATCTATCTTCTTACGAGATCGTGTTTCTGTGCAAGCCGTGTTATCTGTTGTGGTGTTTGCCTCCGTCGCCCTCATGGATCCCAATGTTGTGAGTTGCTACTATGTCGATGCTCAAGAGAACCAGAAGCAGAAAACGAGTCGCGCCTTATTCTGGCATCTGGACAATAGCTACAAGCAAAAATATTTTCCATTAACACAATTCGTTCATGATTCGGGGTACTCAGCCATATACTCACATTCTATAGGAGATTGCATACTCTACCTATGCATACTTCAGAGATTTCAAATCGATGTACTACAGGTGGTGTGTACAACAATTTCAATTTTCTCTGACAACATGATTAGACTTCCAATCGCACAGAATCACGCTTTCTCTTCAATTTCTAAGCAGATCAATTTTTGGCAGTTCGAAATCCAATCCCCCAAGGATATGATTGTCATCCAACGATTGTTTCCAGTTGATAGCGGTCCTTCATGCACCCAGGTTGTTGACGAATTTGGCCCTTCAGCCCTCCAACTGATTTGTTCCTCGAACTCACAGTAGGAAATATTCTAAAAAAGAACAGCTAGGGTGATATTAAATAGGTAAGAATAAATCTCATATCTCAAACAACCAAATAATCAACAGAGTTGACACATTTAGGTGTTCTAATAAAAATGCTTTCGACAATATACTAAACCCAAAGCGATATGGAAAAATGCCAGGCTTATTTCAATTAATATTTAGAAAACTAGAAATGCAAATACAAGAAAAATAATGGAGCCCGGCCAAATACAAGAAAAATAATGGAGCCTATGCTTCGGCATGCACAACTGCTCAATGCAAAAGGCATTAAGACACTGAAGCACAATTGTGAACCCCGGATGGATCCACCTTACAGATTACACCAGTGGGTTGGGGTTTTCATCCCAAGGATCAAACTAGAACTCCCGTGGGTTGGGGTTTTCGTCCTGTGGATCAAACTAGAACTCTCCTCACCAAGTTCTCAACAAGACACAATATGATAAACAACTCAAGATAATCCATATCCCTAACTCATATTCCTTTTGTAAATGAACTCTCTAGAAATCTTATTTTATTATTTTTCCTCAAAAAATGAAGGCAAATACCAAGGGTAGATACCATGAGAAAATTTGGTCCATTTTGAACATATGAAGAAAATGAAATGTTACATGATATTTTCAAACAATATTAATTAATAATTCTTGGTATAAGTTTTATTTGGATTATAAGTATGTAAGGTTTAATACAATATATTTCCCCAAAAATTATTAGCACCATAATAAATATTATTTACTTATTTTTAAGATTTTGTTTATGTTGAAGTTAATATGTCAAATGGAAAAAATATTTATGGCTAACTCTGGACCATGATGCATCCTTGCTATTATTCTTGAGGATCCATTGATTTTTTCACCTTTGTTGAAAGGAGGAACAACATTAGTTGTCTCGAAACATTGACCAAATCCTAATGATGAGATTAATCCGAAAGATATTATTATTATTATTTTGTTAAGCTTGGCAAGACCTTTCATTATTTATTCATAATAGACAAATTTACACCACATAGATTGGCTAGGTGGCCTCAACTTGCCCAATGGGAAACCAAGTCTATTGGCTTCCTATCCTCATTGTAAGCCATCCAAAAAAATAAAGTTTCAATCTCTCTAGCCAAGCTATATATGTCTTTGTTTCATGACCAGACTCTATATTTCTATCTATACATATACTTACATGATGAAAAGTAAATGATAATTACATATATAACAAAAGTAAACATGAGAAATTGACTAACCCTTCTGCTCCTCCGAGGTCGATTCCATTGGCGCGAGATCCTTAACAGTTTCTCGAGGCATCTCTGATAGTTCTAGGATGCATGAAATGTGTCTTTCAATTCTGTCTAACCTAATATCTTGCTCATGGAGTTGGAATTGAATTTTCTGCAAATCTTGTTTGTAGCTCGGCATACCTTGGAGATAAACTTCCATACCCACCGAGATCTGTTCCACGGCCTTTCCCAAAGGACTTTTCATTAGCGAGTAGAGGTATAATGTCTTCTTAAATTGCATTATCATGCCTCTGGTGTTCCGAGGATCCAGGACGAGTGTCCTCCAATTTTCCATATCCTCCTCCGTCTCAGTGCCCTGCTTAATTTCCTCTTCCCATTCCTCTAATAGATTCTAGATGCCTTCAGTCGTGCCCTCACGATATGCCTCAGCAGCTTCACTTTAAGATTCTCTACCGATTTCTTCCATTTGCGAGGATCCGATGTGCTCGGGTCCCTATCCTTTCTGGGCTCCCAACCCCGTCTTCCACATTTGTAACCTCTCACACGACGAGCCATGTTAACGATTCCCAAGACATGTTCACAACAAGAATTTGTTAACCAAAATAAGTTTGAGATACTATGGAACTGGTTGCTTCTCTGAATTGAATTATCAATGTCGTCATCCTCCCCATGCTTTCTCCCTTTTCCTTTTACTATCAATACCAAAGCCATAATGGGTGGAGAGCCAATCCTTAGAAAGGGTTGGTCTCCAAATCCCTTTTGTCATCTCATACCTCCACCCCCAATGCCTCTCATATGCCGTAAGGTTGGGAATCACTGGCCAAGGCCACGCAAATGAGCCCAACCTTAGACCGAGAGGTTGCCATCTGTGAATTGCAGCCCCTTTCCCCCTGCCTAGTAAACTAGGGCAATACCACTATCATTTTCATACCCAACGTCCCCTCAAGGGCCCTAACAATTCTCTTAATGCAGGAATTTCTCATAGTAACACAACAATTGCAGTGATTTCGGCAGTAGTGCCAAGCTCCTATACAACATATTAACTGACCCTCACTTCCCTTAGCATCAGACTCATAGCTTCTGCCTACCAGACCTCGTCGAAAAACCCCACTCGACCCTCGGTGTGCTGTACCCAAGTTCACATTGCCAAACAACACAAGGTCAATTCAGCTAGAGGCAAAGTCGATACCAATAAATTCCAATACATAGATGCATATCCAAACCATTACAGCTAGTTGCCTCCTCCATTTCCCCCTGCATTTACCCCAATTACCATTACCATTTATCTTCCTCACCCCCTCAAAGAAACCCAACTAGGTCATCGTTGCAAAGGAGGTGAAGAACCAAGAAACATACCTATTACCGATTGTAGGTCATCTCCAAGCTTGATGTCATGGATGTCGATGCCCTCCCTTTCCCTTGCTCTAGCTCCTTCGTCTACAAGAAAACTCACCAGCCGTACCCACCTATCTGCCATTTGCTTCTATGACTCCTGCCCCTCTGCTATCGTCTCTGCCACCTTTCCCACCACCCTTGCATGCACTCATGCTAAGGGCCACCACACCCATCTCTTTGAGCGTGTGGGGGGCGGTGGTGTGTAAATCATATGTACACCTCATTACTTTCCACAGGGATTTCCAATCACCGGCACGCACCCCAATCAGGGTCTTGTGTTTTTGAAAGGCCACTTTTCTCGCTTTGCATGTGATCCTGATCTAGTATTCCCACCATGGTTTTGAATCTCTCATCCTAGGGTTGAACCGGCCATAATTTTTCCATTGGGGCATTTTTCTGATTGCATCCCCAATTAGCAAGAAAATATGCCCCTTTATTCCCTTCTTGTCTGACATGCCGGACCATAGTATAATCAAACTTCTGAATTAATTCCACTATCTCATGGATGAGTTGAGCTATCCTCCAACTCTAGCTAAGCTTGTCCCATTTAGTGCCATTGTTCAACTTTTCCAAAGTGTTTATGACCAGACTTGAGTCTCCTTCCACCACTACATTTCGATACCCCATTCTGACAGCTATTAGAAGTCCTTGTCTTGTTGCAGCAAACTCCGCCTCATTGTTACTTTTTGTCCAGCAAGAGTCAGCATATATTAGCCAAGTGTTGGCTTGGGTGTCTCGGAAGAGGCCACCTAGGCTTGCCACTCCTGGATTCCCTTTTGATGCCCTGTCAAGATTGAGTTTTATGAATACTTCTCCTGGGATAGTAAAGTGAGCCGAGGATATCGAGCTTATCTTGTTTTTTTTCCATGCAGTGGGAGCAATCATTTCAGGTGAGAGATTGTGTTTTTGTAAAATTCGATCTTCTTGGGGGGGGAGGGGGGCTTGCTAATCTTCTTCATGCTAGTGTTCTACTAAGATTTTTTCCCTGATGTTCTGAACTATTCCTTCCCACACCTGTTCTTGAGATGAGGCTTTATTTTTAAAGACTCTGCGGTTCCTCTCTTTCCCTATGGCCCATAAATTTAATCCTAAGGCCAGTCCCAACGCTCAGATTATTACCGGGCTTGAGAATATGTTGCTTCTCCAAAGGAGGATTTTTTGCTTAATGTTGTGGTGATCTCGATCCATCCTTTCAAAAAATCCTTGTAGTTGTCTCCATTTATGTTCAGCAAATGGGCATGTGTTATGCATATGCTCAATATCTTCTCTGTTCTAATGGCAGAGCCAACAAAAAGAAGGGCGTTGGAAGCCCCTTTTCTGTAGTTGATCCCAGGTTAGGATTTGTCCTTTGCAAACCAGCCAAAGGAAGTGAGATACCTTAGGCCACCATCCTCCCTTCCATATTTTTTTCCATATGATGCCTTGCTTCTTTTATGGTAAAGGTTTCTTTTGTGATTTTCCCCCATCTCAGGATATCACGATCATTTTGGATCATTAATTGTCTTGATCTCAGCTGTTTTTCAAGCTCTGTCCATTGGTCGATCTCTATAGCCTAGCACCAATCTTCCTTCTTTTTCCATCTCCTCCAATTTCCTTTTCCTTGGTCCTCTTTCTAGAATTTCTTTACCTCGTGTATATTGTTGTATCTAGTAAATTGAAATATGTCCATGAGATCTTGCTTTTCTATCATTCGTTCTCTTTGTTGCCAAGAGTCCTACCAAAATCTTGTTGTTTTTCCATTACGAATTTCCCAAAAGGCATGGTGGTTTATGAGGTTCTTGTTTTGGGTTGCCAAGTTCCACACTCTCAATTCTTTGGGAGGCTTTCTATATCATAGAATATCCTCAGTTCTCTCAGCCATATTATATTTTCTTGTCCATATTTTCTTCCATAAGTCTATTCCAACTCCTATCCACCTCCTCCAAAGTTTTCTGCCCATTACTTGATTTAATATATAAGGGTCTCTGAGGCCTAGCCCTCCTTCTCACTCTCTTTTTGCGAGCCCTTGCCAGGATATCAATGCCCATTTTATGACCTGTTGAGCCCCTCCCCACATATTTTTTTTGAAAATGTCAACCATTTGGAGCATGCCCCTTTAGGGGCTACCATACCTAAGAGTTGATAGATGGGTATCAAATGCAGCACTACTTTAACAAGGATAGTCTTGCCTGCCAAGTTGAGGAATCAAAAAGCCCAACAACTTCGTTTTCCCTACAAGTTTTGAATGATCTGCTACCAACAGGATAATTTTAGGGAGTTTTCCAATAGGGGCATACCAATGTATTTAGTCGGGAGGTTTCTAGTACTAAACCCCAAGATCCTGGAAAGATAGGTATTGACATTCCCTTAAGTGTTAAAAAAGAAGACACAAGATTTGTCATTATTTATCTTAGTCCCAGAGGCCTCCATAAAGGTATTAAGAATCTCTTTTATTCTTCGAGCTTCCCTAAGGGAGACCTGGTAGAAGAGCATGATGTAGTCCACAAATTGTTGGTGGGTGATGGCTAAATCATTACCCCAAATCCTCGGGCCCCTAAGCCTAGATTCTCCGACTTCATTTTTTATAAAACATCCCAACCCGTCTGCAGCAATAATGAAGATAAAAGGAGATAATGGATTTCCTTGTCTTAGGCCCCGGGTTGGGTTAAAAGTGGGGGTAGGAGTCCCATTCAACAAATAATTGAAATGACAGGGGAGGAGATCATGGCAAGGATCCAATTTATCCATCTTTGGGTGAAACCATAGGCTTTGAGGATACTACTCAGATAAGCCCAACTTAACCGATCACAAGCCTTGGAAATGTCTAGCTTAATCATCATACCTGCAAGCATTTTTGCCTTGAGAGGATGTACTACTTCTTGAGAGGTTACGAGCCTGTCCAAGATTTTCCTTCCCTCCCATCTACTCCAGAGAGATGATATTCAGTAAGAGGGGTTTTAGCAGTTTTACGACGAGAGTAGCAATAATTTTATAAATAACATTACATAAGGCAATACAACGAAATCCTTGTGGATCTTTAGATTTCAAAGTTTTAGGAATAAGAGAAAAAAAAAATGGAGTTCAGGATGGGGCATACCTTTTGATTGTGGTGGGATTCCTCTACGACCACTAGAATTTCTCGTCCCATGAATTTCCAAGTGGCTTGGTAGAATTCCACTGTGAACCCATCTGGGCTTGGAGCCTTATTTGTCTGCATGCCATTGACAATATCTTCCACCTCTTCTAGTGTAGCAGCTCTCATTAGGGATGCGTTTTGATCATGTGTTACCAGATGGGGGATATGTTATGAGATTCTTTGTATTGCTTTCATTCTATTTTCTTGTGTTTCTAATAGAAGGTCTCTGAAATGGTTTACTAGAAGTTCCTCCATTTCTTCATGTTGGACTCTGCAATTCCCCTCCTAATCTTTCAGTGAGTAGATTGTGTTGTGTTGTCTGTGTTGGACCATGGCCTTATGAAAAAATCGAGTGTTTCGTTCAACTTCTCTTAACCAATTAACCCTTGATTTCTATTTCTAGAGGATCTCTTCCTGTTTTCTTCTTTCCTCCAAATAGTTTATTGGTTGTTCTTCTTCTTTGACAAGATCTTCAGATCTCCCTTCCTGTATGATTTGTTGTTGCACCTCCATCATGCGCTTGTTGATCTCGTTTTGGTCATTCATAATATGTCCAAATTATTCTTTATTCCATTTCCTGAGTTTATTCTTTAGATCCTTGAGTTCTAGTTGGAAAGTATGCATGCAATTCCTCCCTTGCTACTCTCTCTTTTTCCACCATTCCTCTATTAGGCTTGGATCTCTTAGCCAAAAGGCTTCAAATCGGAAAGGTCGATTCTTAGGGCTTGATTTCAGATCCACTTCCAATATTATCGGCAATGGTCTGATCCCAAACCTGGGAGGATTGAGGTTTCCATGGATACATCTTTGCTTATGACTTGTTCTGAGATTAGGAATCTATCCAGTCGTGAAGTAATTTGATGGATCCCTCCTTGTCTATTATTCCAAGTGTGAACTCCGTCGATTGTTGGGAGGTCCACTAAGTGCAATTATGAAATGATATCTCCGAAGGTTTCCATGTCTGCATCCATTCTTCTCATTCCTCCCTTCTTCTCTGTTAGAAAGGTAATTATATTAAAGTCTCCTCCCACTACCCAAAGGTCTTCTGGGTATAGATTTCTCATGTTTACAATATTTGAAAGAAATTCTCCTCTTTCCCCTGGGATATGAGGACCATAAATTCCTGTAAGCAATACCCATTATTTGGATCCAATGATTCGAAATTTTCTTGATAGTATTCTTGGAATGCTGACCGAGTCTTCAAACCAAACCTCTCCAGGATTCCATATGATCGCCAACCCTCCAACATTGTGGTTTCATCTTGGGCCATGACTTGGTACTAGGGTTTAAAATTTTCCAGAATCCATTTCAGTTTTGTTTCACTGATTTTAGTTTCTTGTTTTATCATGATGCTTGGTTTATGTTTCTTAAATCTCTCTTTTAGGTACCTCTGTTTGCCCCTGCTATTGAGGCCTCTTATGTTCCATGATGTAATAATAATTTCAACAATTTTGGGGGTTGTTGAAATACCTTTGATAATGGAACTACTCTTCCAGAGTTTACTAGTAGCTCCCCAACCATCTGGATAGATTCGTTCAATGTTCTTCTTCCACGCTTCTTTCCCCCTTTTCCTAGGGTTCTTGTTTCTTGTCCTTGACTGATTTGAGATCCTATGTGATCTGGTTGGGGTATGATAGTTGAGCCTTGTTTGGCTTTATATTGTTAAAAAGTTTCCTTGTAGAGTTGCTTCTAATCTTCTGGGATGAAGCATTCATCCAAGTGTCTCCATGCTTGCCATAAACATTTCACTACTTGTTTTTCCGCACTAAGATCTTCTTTCGGGTTATCAATCTCCATTGGGTTTTGTTCTATCATTTGCATTGTGATCTCCTTTCTTGGGTTTTCTACTGCCTCCTTTCTCTTCGACTTATTTCCTTCTTGCTCCTTCTTTTGTAGGCTTTCCATCTCCATGGTATTGTTAGGGGTTTCCTCCCTCATTTCGTCCTCCTGAAGAACAGAAAACTGGTTGGAGGCACAATTCTCTTTCTCATTTTGACTTGCTCTCTAGTTTCCTATCGGTCTTCCATTCTTTTTTCTCCTGTGCACCTCCTAAAATGCCTTCCCTGTCTTCTCTTGCCATCATTTCTCCCACCCTTTTCTCCACAGTGGGGTTCTCATTATTATTTAGTGGGCAAGCTCGGTACAGATGGCCATATTCATGGAGACAACGACATCTAAAGGGGATATGCTTGTAGTCTAGGGGTTGTTGCCATATCTCATCATGGTATTCCAGTTCTATGTAGTCCTGTAGTGGCTTAGTGATATTCATGTATACACAGATTCTGGCATAAGAGGTGTACCTATATTTTTGTGTAGAGTCTGCAACTTTGACGAAGGTTCCAATAGAATTACCAATTCCTTCCAAGATTTCTGGATCCCAGAAATCCATCGGTAGGCCGAAAAGCTGAACCCAGATTGTTGCTGCCAGAAGCTTTTCCTGATTTGGTTTATAGCATTCTTCCCAATGTCTAATGAAGAGGCCTGCATTGCTAAAGAAATAAGGCCCATCCTCGAATAACTTCTCCTTGTCTTCGAGGCTAAGGAAGATTACTCAGAAGAACCCTTTCACCCCTAACTTGAGATCAATGAAAGTTTCGGTTGTTGGATCCATATGATCAGTTCCTTCTCTATTGGCCAAGCCCCAATAAATTTGCATATAAGGGCCTGGTCCTTCATGTATCTTTGGTATTCCTCCAGTTTATTTTTTGGAATGACAAATCTTGGTTTCTTGGCTGCCCTCGACAAACATTTTCCTCCCAAACCCGCTTTCCATTTAGCTTCCAAGATTGACGTTCCTTTTCCACTACCTCCATTACTATCGGCTACTCTATGCTAGCTAGATTCTCCTTGAGCGATATTCCGGTAGGAGGGGATCTCTCCCCCCAAGCCGTGCCACTCATGGCTGCTGTCAATGGTTCTACTTTCACTTGGTGCTGTAGTCCCTTCTCCATCTAGTGCACTTGCAGGTTTGTCCGACTAGATCGGTAAAAACCCTAACTTTCACGCTCCCATCGCTCATGCTCACCTCCGCAACAACAACGATCAATCTGAAAAAGCATTATTATTTACCAATAAATCACAAAAATCTTAGATCTAACCATATATTATTATTAAACTATATTATTATTAATTTATGAAATTAATTGCGTTTAAATGAATTTTAAACAAAATAACTCCTCAAAATTTATCCGTTAAGTTAATACAATAAACTAACCCCACATATGTATTTTTATTAAGAATCATGTTTCATCAAAATTCCAATCTCACCCATTTTGCTACATTTGCAGGTATTTCATTTATTTAGGTAAGCCAGCATTCATAAGGATAAACAATAGTTATGATAATTAACAGGTTTAGCATGGTTATAGAGTTATTGAGCCTTTGTCATGGTTTATCGTTCGTTAATAGACCGTCACCCACATCTCGTTTTCAAAATCAATGCTCAATGGTAGTTTAAGTTTTTACACCTTTCATATGATCAATGCTCACGGTAGTTGTTACATCAATTTCCATATTTGTAACGATGTCTCCAAATTAGTCGGCAAATTTGGTCTCGATAGTGTTTTAACCCTTTTCTACATTGCTGGATGGTTATTTATGAACATTAATATGTATTTTGCAACAAAGTAATAATCATTTAGATTTAATGGTGTATATCTCACTTTATAATGTACTTGTTACTATGTTGTAAGAATAATTTATAACAATTAAATATTCAATATTTTAATACAGATTTTACTTAATGAAATCTATGGTTAATGAACGCTTTCTCTACTTTCTATGTTTCTTTAGTCAGAATAAACATAGGCATTGTTATATCCTTTACTTGGTGGTAAGTTACTAATTATTTCTAATGATACATTAGATGCAATTTAAACTTGGAAAAGCAGCAATATGTTAATTTGGAGAAATGATTAGAGGTACTTACACAATGAGTTTGAAGATGGTGTAAAAATATGAAATGTAAACAAATGAATAAGTTTTATGAATACATAATTTTTATTTATAGAAATTGTCTAACTGTGTGAATTTTGAGTTTTCCTACCATTGGTATGTTACTTTTCATGCAAAATATAATGCCTATGTTTCCCTTACTCAAATATTCGAGTACCTAAATAATGAAAGTTTGTTACATAAATTTGTAGAGTCTTAGAGAACAAAGTGTTCATGTGCACACTTTTTTCTTCTTCCAATTTTTAAGCTCTTTAATTTTTTATATGATTTTTTAAATTATGAAAGTTATTATAAAGAAAAATTATAGTGGAAACAATGGAGGGATGTATTATAATATTTTGATATATATCAAGAAAAAAAACATATTAAAAATTGATGTCGTCAAAAGCACATCAAAAACATAAACCCACACATTCCGAAGCAAGGGACACTGAGAGCCTACTCCACAACCCCCTTTAGGAGAAATTATATTAATTAAATCATTCCCACATATGTTTTTTCAAGATTTTATTAATGGCCCCTTTATATAATATGAGATGACAATAACAAATACATTATAATTGGAAACTAGTTCTAACTATTTCCTACAATATCTCTTAACCGTTTCCCATGATCTCACCATAATCTCTCCATGGTTTTCTCAACAATATTCATACCTACATTTAGTCAATTCTCTCCATCTCTTGTCCCTATGAAGACTTTATAGAATAAGTCAACATTATTACATATTTCATAATATTATTCATTAAACATATGAATAATTTCCCTTTCATGAGAAGGATTCATTAAACTGGTCCTTTTTCCGTCTTTAACTTTGTTGTCCTTTCTCTTCAACTTTGTTTTCGCCTTTCTTTGGTTTGCTTCATTCTTTGTTCTCATCTTCCTTTTTCTTGTACTTTCTACATAAACATTGGTTGAAGTCCATATGAAAGAATTACCATTGACCGAAATACATGGGTTACCAGTTGTAGTACCTGTCAATTCTCTAGGAAACCCCTTCTCATACATGGTTTGTCATCATTTTTTTCATCACAGATATGCAATAGTTGTGCCTATTACTCCCCCCTACATGTCATTGTCATCATCATCATCACCGTCTTAATCATATTCCTAGGTTGATGGTTTACCTATAACCTTGTTGTTGATGCTCCCACATCAGACTCCAAAGAAACAAAATCCTACATGGACTCATGTCCATGCATCCCTTGTCTCTATTAAACACCTTTTGGATAGTTTTATATCGTCCACATTTTCTACTTCACCACAAGCCCTTTTTCATGAATTAGATGATACCTAACCACCTCCTTACTAAGACTGACAATTATGTCAGCTGTAGACTACCTAAAATCAATAGATTTACCCATGTCAAGTTTCTCTCTACGTGTTCCTACATCTTTTAGTGGTTTATACTTACTCCAACATTACTTGATGACAAATATCTTACATCAATGGCTTTTATTATGAAATCTATGGGGTACACTTGCCTCATTAGTATTGACTTAGGTACATACAATTTGAAAGTTTTCAATATCTTAGCAAGATCATTATCTAAGGACCATTTCTTAGGGATTTTATGCTTCATGGTTTCGTTCTCAAACCACAAACAAAATACTTTTGTTTACACCTTGCTTCATTTACTTCTTCTTTGTTAACCATGCTTCTCCTTCTTCACTTTTTCTTCTTTGTTGTCCATCTTTTGTTGACTCATTCTTTCACCTTCTTTGAATCCTTATCCCTATAAATTTCTCTTTCCTCTTGTTCCTTTTGTTCACACATAGGAGTCCATCTCTCTGTCATCTTATTCTATCATGGAGTCTATATTTTCTTTCACTTTGTTGTGGATTCCTTTTGAACCCTTTTCCTAACTATTCATAGTCATCTTTCCCTTTTCCTTTGTGATATTCTCCATGCTCACTATAAGCTACAAATAACCTCTGTAGTAACAAGTATATTTCTACACAACACCTCACCAAGCTCTTACTTGAACTTTCCATTTTGGTATTCATGGTTCCTTCTACTAGAACCTTTTTAGATTCCTCTACTCTTCAACTTCCATAGTTTTAGGATTCTACACCTTCTCACTTCCTCTCAAGAGCTTCCCCTGCTCTTTTTCTCTAGACAAATGTACACACATTTGCAATTATGGAGTTGTCAACAACTTCTCCCCATTCATAGCTGGAAGTTCTTCTTCTTTCTATTATAGAATGATTCATCACTCCTATAGTTATGATGCTCTTATATGGCCTTGGGTAGCCCTTTCCCATTCAAACTTGGTCACTTATTAAAAAAATAAAAATAAATTCCATATCTGACTCCACCCTGATAAAATCATGTGTACACATGTATTGGGAACCTATAATACTAGTGATTACCCCATTACTATTGTATTTGCATCCCTTATTAATATTGTTGTGCCCCTATTGTCCCCATATTGTTATTATTGTGCCCCTTAGAATCCCTCTATTGTTATTTTTGTGGCTTTATAT
>APFE031585899.1:0-35768 GCA_000404065.3 Pinus taeda | reverse complement strand
TATATAAAGTTGTCATACCTTCTCAGGTGATGGGTATTGTCAACCATTAGAGGATAATTATCATGAACTCCAAGAGAGACTAGGACAAAGAAAATATTGGTAGACAACATGACATGTTCCTCCAAGGATTTTGGTCTAGACTTCTAAAAGGGAAATATGTATATATGTATGAGTGTCTATGTATATGAATATAAACATTACCAAGATATATCAATAGTCGACAAGGAAAGGCAATGTACTACTCTAAGAAATGTAATCGCTTCTATCTTGTTTCTCTTTTAATGGGAAAAATCTAAATTTTGAACTATCTATATGTTATAATTGATAAAATATTTTACATAAAATTCTATAGACAAATAATTTAGTAACAGTTAAAAAATTCCAACATAGTCATAACATTGGAAAACATATTTATTTTTTAGAAATGGGAAAAGGGCCAGTGAAAGCATGCACTTGAGGGTTTTCATATATATTCAACAATAACAAATTCTCTTTAAGAAAAACAAATAACTATTCATTATAGAATAAAAGAAATAAACAACTTGATCTATGAAAGCTACTACATATATAGAGCCAAATTAAATGTTGAAATACAACAAAACTACACATTTTATGTTCATAAATTAAAATGGGTAACCCTTGATAATTTATGAATTTAAAATAAAGCTTTTTTCTAGTAAGAACTTTGTCTATCAAGGATATGAAATAGCCATACATAAACATGGATAATGGAATATACAACTGTATCTTTAACCTTCCTCAATGAAGTAAGAAGAGAAAAAGAATATGTGTTGCCATATATTTTTCTCTCCATTGGTTAAAATCCTAGAAGACTCAAGAACCATGGTAGGGTTTTGGCCACCATGTTTGGAGATCCTAAAAGAGTTACATGTCATGGAGTAGAATGAAGAGAAAATTCATCAATGAAATAGATACACCAAGGTTGGTTGACTTTGAAAGAAGGTACCTATGAAAGCGATGGAAAATAGTATGATTTTGAAGGAAAAAAAGAAAGACTTCAACACCTAGTAAGAATAACCCATGACTTAGATTAATAAGCAATAATTTCTTTTACGAAGTATTATACCTTTCATGGAACCCCTTAACATTGAAATCCTATACGTAACGCCACATAATAACAGTGGTGAGAAACCGTTTGCACAGAAAACTTGATTCAAGTTGTGAATGGAAAAGTTACGGTTTGTAAAATAAAATCAAAGAAAAAAGAAAGAAAACCATTTATGTGTCATGCTAGGCTAAGTGCTCGTCACATTATTCTTGATATAATGAAACAAGGGGCTAGGAACCCTCATTTTGTGAAATCGCCAAAGGAAGAATAAATCTCTCGAGAAAGAACATAAACTCTATAGTTATCATGGATAAAAAATTTCAAAGTAATAAAATGTTATAAACAAAGAACCATGTGCATAGCTAAAGCAAGATGAGAACTAAGCTGGAGGGAAATGATATTTATGTAGCTACATTTAGAGCGTATACAAATTCTAATAGAGACAAAGCCTCCACTGCATGCAATTACTACAATTGAATAGAGATAAGAGTCCACAAGTGTGGTCATGAATGGTTGAAGTTGAAGATTTGAGACACTATTTTGCGAAATGTTCAAATGAGACTAGATGATAAGGAGGTTGTAGGTAGTTACTCTAAAACTAACCCTAATTCATCGCTGACATCAATCTGAGGTCAAGATAGTTGGACTGTTAATATTAATTCGAAATGTGAGGTAGGTGGCGGTGGAATGAACTGTCGATCACATGTTATCACATGGAATGGTCTGACGTTTTGCACCGACATAATAACCCTCCATTCTATTCAAAATATATTTAACTAGAAGGTTTGATATTCATCAATCATTAGTTGCAAAATTTGAGATTAGAAAAGGTCTCGAGAACTTAATTTATGTGAAACATATATATACAATATTATATGAAACTTCATTGTGTGAGTGGAGCTCATAATAAGTCTAAGTAAATATATGGCTGACTATGTAGTGTTATATTAATACTCGTTGTGGGTTTATTATTACTCAGCACAGTGAATTTCATAATTTAGGTTTAGTAAATAAATAAATATATAAATTCTTATAACCATATTATATAGGAACTGTGCCCAACATCGAAATCATAAGTCAAAATTTGGCATCTATACTCGAAGGGTTCCTAGGAACATTATTTTCTTAGATATCAAATGAGAGGGGGAGAGGAATTAATACATATTTATGGGCACTGTAAGAATATTATTTCAATAAGAGGAAAATACATAATAAAGGATTACAAGCATGCCCTAATATAGGAATGTGATAGCTATATCTGGACAATATATATATTCAAAAGTAAACTAAAGATTGATGAACTAGTGGAAAAATAGTGAGGGAATAAAAAATTCAATATTGTTAATATTCTAATGTTTCCTTTTGGAAAAATATGCATAATAATATGTGCATTTAACAATTGTGGAAATTTTCGTGAATGTGTAGCACTTTTATGATGTAGAATAAAGTAAAAATTGTTTGCCACCTCATTATATTTTTACTAATGGGAAGGATGTTACATGTAGTATCAAAGAAAGAAATAGGTTCAAAAACTGGGGCCTTTGTGCCAAGCATGAATTCCATTTTATAGTGATTTTTTTATTTACATAATTAATTAAGAAGAAGAGAAGAAAAAGAGGAAACAACATTGCACAACCTCATCATAATACTTACATAAGTGAATATGAGATTTGTAACACTGGTATGTTTTGATTTTTCATACATGGGGATTTTTAGACTTTTAAATTATTGTCTAAGTTAATGGATATGTAGGTTAGGATGGAAACTATGTGATGCTGTAATTATTCCATATTTTACTTAATTGATAAATGAATTATTTGGAATTATTCAGGAAATATAAATTTCATATTATAGACTTTTTGCCAATTTGTAAAAGCTATTAATGGTTAATTTACACACTATGGACCTTCCCAAGTAGTCTCCTAAAAATATCTAGGATGAAGCTACTAAATATGTTAACATAATCGGAGAGAAAGATTATGTTAATTATTGAGCTGGAGAGAAATTCTAAGTTGGTTGAAAAATAAAAAAATAAATCATAGTAGGAGAGAAAAAAGTGCTTTATAGAAAAAGAATTGATATTTTTCTTAAAATAAGACAATTTGCCTAGGAAAGTAAGTGATGCAAACCTTTAAAGGAGGACATTGCTAAGGAAAAATATGTTGGGTGGATTCTATAAGAAAAACCACTCAACAACCAGAGTGGTTGGTGATTCCTGAAGGAGGGGGGGGGGGGTGTTGTTGTTGGAGAGAATTCATGGTTGGGTGGAACGTGCTTTGTTCCTAAATATTCCCAAAGCATTGAATTATGGTAAGGCATAATTATGTTTATATTATGTTTGTTGATGATGGAATAACTTAAAATTGTTATAGTGAGAACTTAGATTGTGTCTTGAATTCATAGAATCAGTTATATACGTTACCGGCTTTACATGCATATATCAATTATTCTCCAAGTAAAAAAAATATATTACACATGTAAATGAAATGATTCTTACAATAAAAATATCATAATAGTTTGAGTCTCATGGAAATGATTGGATGAATATGGAAGAAAATACTGATCTATATAAGAAATAAGGCATGCATGCATAGATAGAGCAATTACCTAAGATGTTTAATATCGATAAACTTGTGCTACTATATTGTGAATTAATATTATATTCAAGAATGAGATAACCTGTACATGCATATTTAAAATAAATCCTATTAGATAAATTTGAGATATTGGGTATAAGCTTTGAATTGTGCATGGGAATAATTGGGAATAATAATTAAATGAATTATGTTAAAACTATTATTCAACATAAATGAAAGAATATAAGTGTATGATAAATCACATAGTTATTTGAATAGAGACCCAAACGTTATATGCATATGTATAAAATGATTTTTATTTTCTAATATATTAGTGGGATTTCTATATAATGAAATGAAACTTATATAATTAGATAGGAATCCTTGGTTTTATTCCTATATTCTTCGAGCAGTAGATGAAAAATGGAAGTAAACTACACAGGACAAGAAATCATAGATCAATGGCTACAATAGACTCTAAGGGGGTCGATACTTGTCTCCAAGCCCACCCAATCACCCTGTCGGAGGAATATGCATGGGCCCACCACCTATACTGCCAACATGGTGACTACGTCAACAACCAGGACCACCTCTAGGTGAACTTGGTGCGTAAGTGAGAAACCATTTAAGACATCATCCACCTCCCTTTCTCTCCACCCAATATAGCTCTTCCACATCACCTCTTCATTTTCTCACCTATAAAATCCTATAAATTAACCATTGTAATTCAAATTTGTTTATTACAAATTGTTTTGTATCTTGTTGGTCCACCTACTTGCAACTACATCCTCCCAGCTGTCAAATAATGGAAGGACCTTCGTGCACTCACACCATCCAGTTCCCTCTACTTATCAGTTAATCCATAGTCTCCCTATCCTCGCACAAATTATTAACATTCTTAAATTAAAGAAGGGGTCACCAAAAATCCAAAAAATTCAACATCCAAAACCCTTTGGTGACAATGAACCCTGCATGGACATAGAAGGGGAAATTAACAATTACTTCTGCCCTCTGAACCTATTAGAACTTCATTTCTACTTCTATGGTTGCTTCCTGGATAACGAAGATCCCTTTCGAGTCGTTGGCTTAGGATTGTACCACTTAGTTACCACAACGATATGCCCTTTCCCATAGTTCATGTCTTATCTTATGACCACTTATGTCAAACAGAAAAAATGTTGTATTTCATCAACAAGGGAGAAAATTCTTGAGGTCGCTATATAATCGATACACAATTCCATCATTTATCCAGAATCCCCAAATCTGGAGAAGTTTATAGAGACCACACTCTTCTATGATCACATTAGGCTCTCACCGCGATAGAAGCATGCCTTTCTATAACTAATTCTGGTGCCAAATGCATAATTTCCTAACAACTCAGAAACCCTTACAATTTCCTTGTTTTCAGAGTGTGTGCAACCCATTTTGTCTATTATCCTATTGTAATTTGGTCCGGATGAGACCAAAAAAAATCTTCCAAAGCAGCCTTAGGGCTCTTACACACGATGTTGAAGCCAAATGTTTTCCTCGACATTCCCTCTTTTCTGGTTAAAGTTATAAAATTCTATATAGCTAATAATCCATAATGGTTTATCTATTCCTTTGCGCTCATATGGAGGAATTTTATCACATAGGCTTCAACCTTGTAGACTCCCACAAGCAAATGAAATTTGTGGTTCACTAGGATGGTTCATTGAATAAGAAGCCTAACAATGAAGAGTTTTCACATGTTATCTCTAATTTTATGCCCAATACTTACAAAATTATCAACAAAGTCTAGCTCTTGTAATATTACCCCAACATAAATGAATTCCTCAACTGATCAAGGATGCTAGTATGGGTAACTGATACTTGTTTCAAGACTAGACTGAAATTAGGGTACATGGGTATGAATTACCTCCATACCAACTACCTGTATTCATTCCCATGATAAATTTTTCCTTGGAATTTATCAGGAAGAGCCTAAATATAGATCAAACTAATTTTTTTCCTACCAAAAAGGGGTATGTGTTCATTCTTCCCATGACTGTAATTCCCTTTGTTGTGAACTCCGAACAAGATTCCCAACAAGTTGAAATTATGTTAAAAGAATTGAATTTTGAAATAGGAGAAGTGTGGCATTATGAACCTCATGCTATTATTTTTACTAGAAAGAAAAATATTAATGCCTCTACCTACGAACATCAATATAAGTTATAATTAGACTAGAAGACTTGATCGAGGTGGATATTGGTGGCGACCCAACCATTCCACCTAGACCTCTAGTCAGATTCATTTGTTTCCTTGTTTATTGCAACATTTACTATTTTTAGCACTTTCTTGGGTCTTGAACTTACGAAAAAATTTTACCCCCTAAATGGTTTTTTTTTTAGGTTCGAAGCAATCGCCAATGGACCTACCACTGATATTGGAGTACATGGAGAGATCTTTCCAACAAGGTGTTGTACACACCAAACAGAGATAATATGACTGAAATATGATCCCGAGAAGTTGGTTTCCCAACTGACCCTAACAGAGCCCACAAACTCTTGGCGTTCCATCTCCTGGGGTTAGGGTTTTTGTTGTTTAGGGTTTTCCCTTGTTGGTCAATAATAATTAGGTTCTTGAGACTCATTGTAACACTATTTAGAGGCATGTAGTTGCCATATCTCTTCTCAAAGATAAGCAACCATCACTTGAGCTAGTTTATTTCCATCATGTTTGTAAGCATATTTCAGTAGTTGATATTAATGAAATGAAGTGTTATTTCTGCTACATCTATGTATTTATGGTTATATCTATGATGTTTTGTGTTCCTGTTTAAGTTCGAATCGCTGTTGTCAGAGCAATATTCTCTTTCTTTATTTCCCTTTGCATGTCCACAACAAGGTTAGCATATAAGGAGTTAGGGCTCAAATTTGTTGAAACTTTGCAAGAGTAACCTCGCAAATCTCGATGGCCTCCCATGGTAGAAGAGAAGAAAAATGAGGGGTAGGAGACCCTTTCAAAATATTTCTCAATGAAGGCCTTGAGCGATAGAGGAATGGATGATGGATAACATTTCCCAAATCGTTCAACATCTACCTAGATATGATGCATCTTCTTCCAACAACCACTATGGAAGCACCACACCCTTTAACATACAAGTTAAATTTTCCATCCCCATATTTGAAGGTCATATAGATGCGAACATCGTAGATAAGTGGTAAATATGCTAGACGGATATTTTTTTGTTCATCATTTTCTATTGAGGAATGGATTAATTTTGCACTTTTCAAAGTCACCCCCAACATTAAGAACTCGTGCGAAACCTGCTATGAGAAGAAGGATGAAATTACACCCGCACTATTTTCAACTACACCCATCTAGAATTTGTTTTGAGACACCATTAAGCAGTACCACTACCTTGTCAAAATCTATGAGGATAAATACATAAAATTGACCACGTTGCAACAGGGAAGGGACGAAGACGTTGTGTATTTTACCATTGTTTTTCATACCCTTCGCATGAAGTTTGGGATCAATGATTCTTAGAGACATTTGTTATTCAAGTATTTTAGTTGTCTACATAGACACATCTAGGATGAGATGGAGTATTGGGCATATCATCGCTAGGCATGTGACGTACTGATACGTTGTCAATATTGAGCATAATTTTAAATAGAAGAAGCGAGACTTTGGATCTGTGATTTGGAAGCAAGAGAAACGCACCTCCAAACTGAAGATCCAAGGAAGTAGCCAAGGCAAGGCGACCTTGGACAACCCATCGAAGCCGCAAGAAAACAAAAACATCATGATGAAAAAGAAAGACATGGGAAAATGGTATGAGTGCCATAAGATATCCACTCACAACACAAGTCAATGTCACGCCAAGCAGTCACTGGTGGCTGAGATAAAGCCTTTCAAATCCCAGTGCCACCATGCCACCACTAAGATCCAAAAGAATGACTTTGAAGATCCAGAGGAGGGGGAATGCCTCTTTCACTTAGAGACATGGGTGAAGGGTTCTCTGCTATAGTTCGTTGTCGATAATGGGAGCCAAAAGAACTTCATTTCACTAGAGTTCATGAAGTTGCTGAGTTTACTAACTAAAACACATCCACATCCATACACCATTAGGTGGCTTTAAAAAGGATGAGATATCTACGTTAGCTAGGAGTGCCACCTACCCTACAACATCAAGCCCTTGATGGATGCAGTGTTCTGTGATGTTTCTCCTCTTGAAGTTTGTCATGTATTATTAGGACAACCATACTTGTGGAAGCATCATGTTGTATATGAGTCTATACCTCACTCTGTGATTATTACTTTGGGCAATAAATTGTACAAGATAATGGAGGTAGGCCTGCCTACCACCATCTCTTTGATCTCTATAAAGAATTGTAGTGAGAACATTTCACAGACTAGAAAATTTGTTTTCCTTATGATTTTCCCTTAGGGAAAGAAGGAAATTGAGGCCATGTCTTCCAAACAAGGCTCCTTCGTGCAGTAGAAATAGATGGAAAAGTTCATGGAGGAGTATAGGGGCATTTTGCCTCACCTATGAGGTTACGTCTGCACTATGAGGTCAAGCACTCCATCGATCTGAGCCAGAGTGTGTCGCTACCCAATGGACTGATCTGTCATCACTCTATGCAGGAGAATGATGAGATCAAGAGTTAGATTTAAGAGATGTTGTAAAAAGGGAACATGAGACCAATCTGATCGCCATGTGGGAGCCTGATTGCATTGGTATAGAAGAAGGATGTGATGTGGAGACTCTCTAATGACTATTGGGAGTTGAACAAGATCATTGTCTAGAATCGATATTCAATGCCATGGATTGATGAACTTTTGGATGAGCTCATGGGGGCCAAATATTTCAAAAATATTGACTTGAAGTCTGGTTATCGCCAGGTGATTATTGAACCCTCTAATGTGTGTAAGATTGCCTTTAAATACAAGGAGGGCATATTTTAATGGTTGGTCATTCCTTTCAGGTTAACAAATGCCCCCACAACCTTTATGAGATTGATGGACGACATCTTGCAACACTTCACCAATGTGTTTGTGGTGGTGTATTTAGATGACGTCTTGATCTTTATCCAGCGTTGGGAATAACACCTCCACCATATTTTACAGATCCTCCAAATTATGTGACAAGGCATGTTGTTTGCCAATCTCGAGAAATGCCCTTTCGGCATGAATCAAGTTTAATATCTAGGGTATGTCATTGGTGAGTAGGATGTGCATGTGGACCCAGCGAAGATATAAGTCATTTAGGATTGGCTAGCCCCAACCACTCTAATAGAGCTCCACAACTTTCTCAGCCTTATCAATTTCTACAACAGGTTTGTGTTAGGGTTCTTTCATATCACTCGGCCTTTAAATCAAGTCACCAAGGGTGGAGCGAAAGAAAATTTATTTTTATCTAAAACCAAAAAGAAAGTGTTTGCTGAGTTGAAGAAATGCCTTTTCTCTACACCAATGCTCACATTACCAGACGTGCAACAACCATTTTAGGTTGAGACAAAAGCCTCTGACTATTCTATCTGTGCAGTTCTTACTCAGTAGGGGCATCCAATAGCTTACCACAGTGAGACACATATCCCACCTATGACAAAGAAATGTATTCCATTATGCAAGCCTACCATCAACGGAATCATTACATTATGGGGAAGGAAATAGTCATCCACACAGACCAACAACCCCCATAGTTCATACAGACACAAGGGAACTTACAGAATGATTGTAATCAGAAATGGTCCACATATCTGCAAAAATTCCATATAAACATTGAGTACAAGAAGGGAAGCACCAATAATGTTGCATACTACCTCATCCGACCAGCGGTCATGGGGCTGATCACTTTTCTCAACTCTTGTGGGCAAGATCCTTTGTGGTGGCCTCACCTTTACAAGAGTTATCTAAAATTTGACAGCACATACCAAACACTCCCGGAATGTAAGAAAGTTACAAAAGTTCACCTCTCGGATGCATTTTTATGCCACCTGGGCCACATATTTGTTTCTTCAAGCAAGTTTGAAAAGATTATTTGGGAGGCACACTATAGTTAGGTCGTTGGACATTCATAGTAGAGAAAATAGTGGTAGCAATGCAAAAGTATTTTTATTAGCCAAAACTTCATTAGGAGGTTGGGAGGTACATTAAATCCTATACTTCCTGTGTCATTTCCAAACCATACATCAAGAAGTAGGGCCTATATACTCCTCTTCCTAGTCCTATTTCAACCTTGTGAATCCATCTCCATGGATTACATGTCGGGCCCTCCTTCTACTAAACACGAAAACGATTATGTTTTCGTGGTCGTTGACAGATTCTCTAAGATGGCCATTATGGCAGCCTGTAAGAAGAGTACCACAGTAGAGGCTACTGCTAAGATTTTATTTGAGCATGGGTATACTTTGGGAACCCATAATCCATTGTCTCATATCGAGACACCAAATTCCTATGTGCATTTTGGTCAAGTCTTTGGTTGATGCTGGATAACAAACTTACTATGTGCACAACTTTCCACCCCTAAATTGATGGCCAAAAAAAGTTAGTGAATAGGAAGATTGTACACATTTTGTGCATGTAAAACTCAAAGCATCCACACACATGGGATGAAAACCTCCCCTATGTCTAGCACAACTACAACAAAGCACTCCACAAATCAATGAGCCACAATCCCTTTCACGTAGGGCTGATATTTCAACCATTATGTCCCATTGTTGTGGCCATACTATTTGCAGCTACTTTAGTAGATTCATCTCACCTCTAGTCTAGACCCAACAGAGCTAATAATTTCATTGAGTGCATTCAACACATCTTCCAGTAGGTCCATCATATATTGAAGAGAGGCAATGCTATGTACAAGCAACACCATGATCAACATAGGCTACTACACAAGTTTCATGTGAACAACAAAGTTTAGCTACATTTGCAGAAGAAGCACCTCGATGGACCCCACTACAAGCTTTTCCCACTCTTATATGGGCCATACATGATCACCAAGGTTGTACGGAAAAATTCCTTCGAGCCCAACATTCCACTGTTCCTTGTTCTATGACCAGTCTTCAATTTAGACAACCTTCGGCAATACTTTCCACCATTGTTGGACACATCTGACATTGCAAGACAACTCACACCAACATAGCTAAACCCATAGTGCATGGAATATGCCACAATTGATCCGATAATGGAAAAACAAATCCATAACACTATCCAATAGAGGATCCATCTATATCAAGTTGTCAAAGTAGGCCAACTCCTTCATAGGGAAACTGTTTCAACAAGGACCAGGTTCAACAAAAGTTTCCTCACCTCATGGAGGTTCTCCACACAAGGGGGACCATTGTTTCCTAAGGAGGGAAGATTGATCTAGGTGGATATTGGTGGCCACCCTCCTATTCCACCTAGACCACCAATCAGATTCATTTGTTTCCTTGTTTATTACATCATTTACTATTTCTAGCAGTTTTTTGGGGTCTTGAACTTTCAAAGCCACTGTAACCCCCTCAGTGATATTTTTTTGAGGTCCACAACAAGCCCTTGGGTAGTTTTTCTGAAAATCCTATAGTACTCATAGAAATATTTCTGACAAGGTATCATATTCATGAAACAAAGATAATATGAACAAGTTACGAACCTTGGAGGTTGACTACCTAACTAACCCCAACAGGGCCGACAAACTATTGGTTTTCCATATTTTAGGGTTAGGGTTTTGGTTTTTTACAGTTTTCCCTTTTTGTTCAATAATAAATAGGCTCGTGAGCCTCATTGTAACATAGTTCAAAGGCATGTAGCTTCCATATATCTTCTCAGAGATAAGCTACCATCGCCTGAGTTAGTTTATTTCCATTATGTTTGTAACCATATTTCAGTATTTAATATTAATGAAATGATTTTCTATCTCCATTGCATCTATGTATTTATGGTTACATCTCTTATTTCTTGCATTCATGTTTAATTTTAGATCAAGGCTAATATTGATTGATGCCCCATCAATATAGAGATGGAATTCAAGACACCAAGCGTAAATGAAAATTCTCATAAGAGGGGTATTGATGAGGCAGGCAATACCAAGATGGAGTATGCGTCCTCGACCAAGAAATCAAAGCTCCAAGGGTAAAAAGAAGGGGATATTCATGTCAAATTGACCAGGAGTAACATATAGTAGCTAAGCATTGAGGTGTAATTTGAGGATTCGCAACGAGCTGTCACCTCCATTTCAGCCGAGGTAGCAATCCTAAGTTCAATTGGAATCACATTAACAATACGCCCTAAAAGGGAGAAAGGGCAGCTAATAGAGGAGAGGAGTAAGAAATTTAGGGATGATATGTTGTCACAATGGGCCTCCCATTTAGTGTCATATAATACTAGAGTTTTGGTTGCCATGGAACTCGAGAGAAATCAAATGAAATTTTCTTTGTATCACCCTTCATTTTAGTCCCTCCCGTATGGCTATAGTTTAGAATAATGGACTTGTCTCTAGACATGACTATTGTCCCCTTACAGGATAACATCAATTTAAATGGAAATCATGGGAGATGATTTATAATGATTTAAGGGAAGGATTCTTGACCGCTAACAAGGTCGAGAAGTTGTTGGAAATGGAAACTACTAAAAAACAATGTAAAATTTGAAACGAGAACTAATATGAGTACTCATTTTTTTGAGGTAGCAAAAAAATAAATCGATTTTGAAAAGTGTTGATTCATAATAAATCTTTTGTTTTAGCATATTTTTGACACTTTAAATTTTTTTATGTATCAAATATGAACATTTTGTTTTTAAATGTTGGTGATCTTCATGTAGATTTTGAAAATATTCAACATAAGAATTCAACATTTTCTTTAAGACATTTCTAACTCTTTAAATTTTCTTATGTCCTTAGTATGCACAATTTTTTTAAAATTTTTATTATTTAATAATTTTTAAAGATGTCCTATTTCTCTTCTTGTTTTTCATCCTAGGATGTTAACTTTGAAACATAAATTTATATGGTTAACCATTTTTTTGAGGTAGCAAAAAAATGAATTGATTTTGAAAAATGTTGATTCAAAATAAAAGAATAAAAAAATAATTGAGCATACCTTTGACACTTCAATTTTTTTTATGTATCATATATGAACATTTTTTTTAAATGTTGGTGATTTTCATGCGGACTTTGAAAAAATTTCAAGAACCATTCAACAATTCTTTCAGACATTTTTGACACTTTAAATTTTCTTAGGTCCCTACTATGCATAATCTTTTTTTAAATGTTGATTATTTAATAATTTTTAAAGCTGTCTTATTTCTCTTCATGCTTTTCTTCTTAGGATGTTAGTGTTAAAGGGTTTTCCAAAGAAGTGTTATTTTTATATTTCTTCGCAATGCTTTTTTATAATGATTTTGTAAAAAAAATTTGCAAATTTAAAAAAATAATCACATTAAAAATATATATAAAAACAAATATGAAAATATATTTTAAAAACCCCAAAAAAGGAATAAAATAAATAAAATAAAGGAAAAAGATTAACAATATTAGAAAAAATAACACAAAAAATTAGTAATTAAAAAAACATAACACATATAAAAAACAAATAAAAAATAAAAATTATACTAGCATGATTAAAAAAAAAATCAAATTTGAACCATGGTCTTGTTAGGCCAATTCCGAGAATCAATCTGGACCCAGGCCGATTCTCGAAATCAACCTACAAAGCCCTGCACCATTGGGTTAGGTGAGCTTGCTAGTTCTATGTAGAGCTCCCAAGGCTTCCTAGTGCAATGGTCGATCGACCCTGGGTTGGCCGCCCAATTCTCAGAATTAGTCAGCTAGCCAAAGACCGCTAGGTTTGACAACCTTGGGAGTTACGCACGTAACTTCCAAGGCCATCCAGCATAACGACCAACTGGCCCTGGGCTTGCCCAACCAAGAACTGATTAGCCAGCCAAGAACAGGCCACGCAACCCAAGGGCGCTCAACCACCAGGCTAGGTAGCCTTGGAAGCTCTACACAGAGTTGCCAAGACCGCCAATCCTAGCGGCTGAGTGACCCTAGGCTGGGCAACTTTAGTAGTTGTGCATGTAGCTACCAAGGCCGCCCAACACAATGGCCGAGTGACCCAGTGCTTGGAAGACCGATACCTAGAATCGACTTGCCAAGACCATGGTTCATATTTTTCTTTTTTTTTTTAATAATGTTACATTTTTTTTTTTTTTTTTTTTTTTTTTTTTGTTTTTTATGTTTTCAATTGTTTTTTTAATCATGTTTCTTTTTAATTTGTTTTTTTTTTTTTTTTCCATTTTTTTTTTTTTTATATAATGTTTTGTATTTGTTTTTCTATCTTTTAATTTCATTTGAATTCATTTTGTTTTTTTTTTATTATTTAAAACTATTTCCTATTTCTTATTTTTTGGCTTAATTTTCTTTTCTAATTATTTTTTTTTTTGTGTATTCTTTATTTTTTATGTTTTTTATTTTTTTTTTTTCTTTTAAGTTTTTTTGACCTTTAAGTTAGTTTTTTTTTTTTTTTTTGTGTAATTTGTTATGTTGATATTTTTATCCTTTTATGTATATTTTTATATTTGTGTTTGCAGTTGTCTAATGAGACTTTTTGGAAGTCTTTCCGGTGGGTTTTTTTGGTCAAAATCCGGCAGCAATTTATTGGAATTGCAAGTTTGATAGCTAGTTTCTGCACAATCAAAGTGCCGCAGGGGTTTTTTAGGGTGCTGAATCCAAATATGCAGTTAAAAAACCATTTTCACTGCAACAAAACAAGATTTAACCTCAATTTCCTCTGCCGGATTCCGTCACCGGAATCTCCAAAAAGTCGCATTATAGACAACTCCTTTGTGTTTTTTTTGCCATGTTTTTATATATATTTTTTGCCTAGTTTTTTATTTTTTTTATGTTTTAATAATTTTATTATTTACTTGTTATTTTTGTGTGTTTTATTTTTAATATTTTTATTTTTCAATGTTTAACATTAGTTTTTTTGTCATGTTTTAATTTATTTTTTATTTTATCTTTTTTATTTACTAATTAATATTTTTTTCCGCTTTTTGTGTGTGTGTTTTTTAATGTTTTAATTTTTTTTGTTATTTTAATTTTATATTTATCTTATTTATTATTTTATTTTTTCCCACACGGTCTATGTCGACCTTGACTAGTAACCCAATACCACTATGTCCTCATTTGATTGTTTGACTTTTAAATTTTTTGTTGTAAAGGGATCGATGTCACCCCTCACAATGTGTCAATTTCATGGTTGGTATTTAATCTTTCATTACAATTGGTCGAGTTACCTTACACTATGTGTAAATTTGATGGTTCATTTTTAAATTTTTGTTGCAATATTTTTAACATTCAAAAAAAAAATCACTCCTGGTATAATGACTCTTTCATTCAGGTGTTCATTTTTAAAGTTTTTTTAGTCATAAAATTTTTCCATAATGTCATGGTTGGAAAGTTGTCAAAAATTCAAAATTTTCCGACATTCCAGTATTCTAGGATCAACATTTTTCATTTTTAGGTTGTTTTTCATGTTTTTTGGGGTTTTTTGGCTAAAGTTCTTGTTTTGAGTTTACAATTCTCGTTTTAAAGTTTACATTTTTTAAAATAAAGCAATAAAAGGAAAACACAAGAGCCCTCCATCTCCAAAACAAAGGTATCAAAGTGATAAGGCTACCATAGATGCTACCATCAAGGGTTCATAGTAAGTAATATAGTCACTAAGGAAACAACTTAAAACATTTGTTTTTGAACATGTACAAACTAAAGAGTTGGTTCATATTGCAAGTGAGATAGAAAACCTAGTGAGGTAATTGATAGAAAGAAATAAGGAGATGGTAACACTCAAACGGAAGGTATCAGTGCTAGAACAGAGGATTGATTCCCACATATGTGTTGTGGTTGTGCCAGACAATACACAAAACCCCACTGAGTAGTTAATCAACGCTCTCATAGATCTACAATTGTTAGAGAATGAGCTTAAGAAGATTTAGACTGATTTGGATAAAACCAAATACATGCTAGGAAATAAGGAGAAACAACTCAAGTCCACTCAATAAATTATGGATCGAATGAATAACAAGTATCATGTGGTACAATATGAGATCAAAGGACTCAAAAATAGGTTGAAGGGAAACAAGTCCCCCATTGAGTTTAGGTAGCTAATATGGGATGATATCATCTCTAAAATAAAGAAAATATGGGAACACTTGGAATTAGCTGTAGAGTAGAAAGTTGCGGTAGAGAGTACAAAATTCTCTATCATGGAATAGAAGGAGGAGGAGGATACTAATAATGGCAGCACAAATGTCAAATTTATCAAGCACCTAAATGAGAAGTCAGCTAATAAGTTTAGGGAAATAGACATCATTGACTGGGTAGGTGTGATCATGGAAATTGACCAAGTGATCAACAAGAAAGAAGCAAGGGAAAGGGTTGACGAATTTGTGAATGGGATGGAAAAATTGGTTGCAGTGTTCAACTCTAATTTTGACCAAAGAACTACAGAAGGATTTCCTAGCTGTTGGGATTTCCAATGACACCTGCTACCATGGGAGCAATATGAGTAATTACTAGCTGCAACCAAGAGTAGGGTTAAACTCCTCCCATGAAAATACTATCACTCTAAAGGGTAAAACCATAGTGAATTATCTATAGAGGGACTTCTAGTTTTTTTCACTGGTGATAACCTTATTCGTGGCAAGGCCAAATTACACTGAGCTCTGAAGTTTAAGAATGGCTTACAATGCTATTATTCACACTCCCACACTAGATCTAGTTCTATGGAAAAGATATCATCAACTGGTTAATAGACCATGAGTCCATATAGTGGCCCATGAGTCCACTTCAAGAGACCAAGTGAGCCAGCGCTGAAGATTTTTTCTAATTTGGAAATCATGATATACCCTTGCCATTTTCTAATTTTGTAAATATTTTATGCTCGAGAAGGAATCAAGTCTATTATGTAATAATTAGGATAGGTGGACTAGCTGCATGCTTGAACCACTTATTAGTTTAAATAGTTGTAGCATTTCTAGATATTTTGTGAGTTGTTCTTTTTTTGGATCTCCCTATAAAAGGGATGAGACAATCATTAGTAAGGGTTTGATTTTCCACTCTAGAGGATATAATATTATGTAAGTTTTTCAAGTTTTAGAGCTTCTGAGATGTATGTTTTTATTGAATATTAATGAATAACTTTTTGGTGATTCCTAGTACTGATATGTGGAGTATGTTCTTATGGCTTAGTTTATCATTTTCATGTGTTTCGTTTCTCTCATAAGTTGTCATTTTAGCTATTGGAACTCAGTCTTGTATATCAAATTTATCTATGTCATGTCATGGAAAATGGTACCTATAGTGTGTGAGATTGAATGGCTTAAGATGTGCTCCACATTTTTTGATCTTATCTCTTTTGTCCCTTTACAATTATACTAGAATTTAGTGAACAAGATTCTACCATTAGCCCTTTGTACTAGTTTTGTTTATCTCATTTCCTCGTTAGCCTATACTACAACAATTAAAGAAACTTCATTCTCTCTATGTGTGCCAACATAACCGAACATTAATTATTTGGAATGAAATGTTGCTAATCTATAAAATATGATTTCCCTCGTATTAAGGTAATTGAACCAAAGTTAAATAATTTTACATTTAAATCTTGAGCAATGCCGGTTTATCATGAAGAGACTCGAATATTTCCTATGCACTGATATTCTTCTCAACCCAAAGGTTGTCTCTAGGAGCTACAACATCTTCTGGTGTCATTGTTTTTTTTTCTACGTTAAGACTAACCTAAGTACCCACGGGGGATTTGAACCGGTGACCTATCACAAGGAGTGCCTTAACAACACACCCATTCACTGTCAATCCAAAGCCCCGTGGGCATCTTTTGGTGTCATTGTTGGGGAATGAATCAAAATATATTTCCTTGGGTATGATTCTTGTGCATTCCTTTTGCTTGGTCAGAAAATGAAGTGTGGGTTGATATCACTCACCTAACAAAGCTTTTACGTTGTAATCCTAGCTTCCAGGAGGCCTCATACATGTTTTTATACCTCTCAACAGAAGACCCCTCCTATCTCTTACCTAGAAAGAATTACCTTGAAGAGAAGTTAGAGGGAGAGAACCCCAAGAACTCTATAACTTATTGTCCTTGTGCTAATTTTGAATTAATATGTTCTTTACTTCGGTGAGTTATTTGATTTGTTCATTTTCCCGTTAACCCATTAGCAATCAAAATAACCAATATCATATGATAGTAAGTGATGAAATAACATCACACATAAAGACAGAAGACAAGCCAAAGCAAGAAAACATAGGGAGGGAAAACCCCAATATGGGGAAAAATCTTTACCAATTATTCTTATTAGTATTATCAAATGTTCACAGAGAGAGAGAGAGAGAGAGAGAGAGAGAGAGAGTATAATAATTTGAAGTAAGAAATTGACTTCCTAATTTGAAGATCTAGTATCATTTCCAAAAACGAAATTGCATTCATAAAGTAGTAAAAATGTTTCCCCTTAAGTAGGAATCATGCAACTATGGTAGCTTCATCTAGTCAGGCCTACTTATATTCCATCAAGGAGCTGCTACTGAATGTCCATTCTGGACAGCCATCCAACTAACATCCAAAACTATGCAAACACATCATCTATGCACATGCCTTGCCATCACAAGTGTTGGAGTATACTAATTTTGCTTGTTACTCTTGGTTACATCTATTTCAAACTATTAAAGTCCTCAAAAACTCACTCAAAACAGGCTTCTACAGTTGTGACCTATTTTCATGAGAATCTGTCGATATCCTACTACAAATGCAGGCTTAGATCAACCCCACACAAGCCTCTATTCCAACCAAATAGATATGCGGTCCACCTAGGTATATAATTATCTTCTTGTCTCACTATTTAAGAGGGGGTCCTCACACCATAAAAATAAATCCAACCACTCAATCTCTTCCCTTATCCATGTGGTCAACCTCAAAGAGAATTTGGACCTACAAAAGAAGACAAGTATGTCTAGAACCATCCATAAATAAGCCTAGACTTTACTCTATGCGTCTCAACCTTTTTCCCAAGGGACTCAATCCATAAAATGACCTTTCAATGATGACAAGCTTTCCCTTCCTCCTTTGTTGGAGCCATCCTTCTTCTATGACCATTTTAGAGATAAAATAATGTGATGAATATGTGTCTAATGAGGTTTGAGGGCACTTTGTTTTATTGGAGATGGAGAAAGGTTTAGTTTGATTAATTAAACCCCAACAGACCTTGATGAGATACACATGAGTGGGCTTTCTTTCAAAAATATATTTTTTCTTAACCAAATTTGATGACTTTTAAGTCGATTTTGGTCCTCTAAACAAGAATTCATTGTAATGGTTATCTTCATCAAATGAGTTTTCCAAAGTGGAATTTTGTCCTAGTTTCCGATTTTAACACTCCCGCTCAACTAGGGAGAATTCCACCTACCAATATGTGCCCATTGACCATCATGTTATGCTGACATCATTTACGATCTGCACATCTCATCTCAAATATGATGAACACTGATGTAGATAATGAAAGATAATTTATTGAGAGTGAGTCATAATATCATACCACTCTCCACTAACAAAATTCATTCCACATAACTAAGGGTAAGCCCCATATCATACTTGATCCCAGATGAATTTTTTGGATATAATACATCCTAGACATAGGGAGTATGATAGTACATGATGCAGCAATCTACAGTGCTATGATCCCAAAAAAAAATTACCAACTCATTCACCAGATGATAGGTACTTCCCTTGTGTCTCAGACTACATGGGTAGGATAATGTTGGGGCAACAACAAGGAAAGGATAAATGAAATATGCCTAAATGGATCTCTCACTCGGGTACCCATAGGAGAAGATGAAGCACTCATCCTACTCATATGTCATGTGAGAAGGTGAACCACTCATCATATGCATATATCATCATCGAGCATCACAAGGGAAGTTGAACCACCCACCCTATGGTCATACATGGCTCCAAAATCTATGTTAGGCCACCAGGAGCTCCTAGAGCTCAATGTTCAACTGAGACCCTTATATTAGGGTGTTTCCATATCTCTAGCCTTTTATGAAGAAAGATAAACTTGACCTTACCAAGAGGCTTTGAAAGGATGTTGGTAACATATGCATCCATCCTACAATGTGGTATATTGATTGATCCTTGTTGTACCATATTCGAAATAAAGTGGTGCTTGAGCTAATATGATTGGAGTGATCGTGGAACATAAGTTTATCTAGATTGTTAATCCCATTTACAATATACAATGGTGGTTTCCAACATGTGATCAAATAGCTTACTGAAGAGCTTTAAAGACCAACTGTGTTCATAATAAGCCATGCATTTAGATCCAATATTCCTCCTAGAGAAACAGAGTCAAGAAATATAGCACTATATGTAATCCTTTTATTCATCACATTGCCAACCGAGCCAACATCAGAATAGCCATGGAATCTTATATTCAGATAGGGAACTTTTGACCATAAAGAGTAACATCATAGTGATATATCAACAAGAATCTATCCAATGTTTGAGGCACATCCATATCTTGACTTAGAAACATGTGATAGGTTTTTATCAAGAAAACCAGGGACCAATGACTTTTACATCTCATCATAATTTCAAGTGTAGGAAATACTTTGCCAACAATTTCCGTCAAGGATTTGAAATTATTATATTGATATCAACAAATATCATTAATAGCTACATTTTTAATCATTTATCCCTCTCAGTATTAGGAAAGTGACCTTGCCAAAATCATTAAGGAGTTAACTTTGTTCATATCATCATAAATAAGTTTACATCAAGGAGTTCGCAACATCAAATATTCATCATTACTAAGTCCAAATCATCATCATCCACGAGTCCACATCATCATTATCCCTGAGTTCATATCAATATTAAGAGATTATTTTAAAATAAGGAGATCCACATCCTTTATATAATCAAGAAATCCAATGAATAGAGTATATAGATCAACTATACCATCAAGGAGTTCACAATAAAGAGTCTAATTCATCATTATCCAGATCATCATCACCAAAGAGTAAGTATCAAGGAGTTCATATCACCGTTAAATAGTCCAATCACATCATTCATGGCATCAATAATAGTGAGCAAGGAGTACTTATCAACAACTAGTATGTATCATTTATCATTTTATGGGTACATATTGACACCGTCATGATTAAGGACTCTACGTCACAATCAAGAAACATTAGTGATGATAAAAGATAATAAAAGGTGTGTACGCTACTTATCTTTTAAAATCTGGAGAACTTTTTCTTAGTCTTCACATTCATGCATCCAACCTAAGTGATGATTATAGAAGTACTAGCCCTACTATGAATAGCCTATTCTTCGAACACAATAGTATCATCTATATCATGCCAAGATAATAAAGTCTCACATTATGAAAAATGAGGTCTCTCATTAACTGAACATTTTGACTTCCACACGAATTAATATAATATGTCATATCAATATGAGGATCTTGTCTGCCATTAACGTAATGTTCCATATCTATATGAGGATCATGTCTGCCATATAATATGTCATATCAATATGAGGATCATGTCTACCATTAATATAATATACTATATCCGTCTGGGGATCATGTATGTCATGTCACACATATCATAAAGATGACTGACATATCATACATATTGTCTTCCATGGCATACATATACTATTTTCCATTTCATACATATCTAGAGTGCCTTCCATGTCATATATACTATCATCCATGTATTTGTCATTGTTAATGGCATACATACTATAAGGGTGTACACAAACTCTCATAATCAATTAGCAATAGTTACATAAATCAATTATACAATAGGAACATTGGATACTGCTAAAACATACTCATATACATACTCCAACATACTTCACATCGTATATTGTCATACCTTAGGAGATGGCTTGGATTAAATGCATATTACTTGCATCTCATACAGATTATGTTGTACATCCTATATACTCTATGAAATTAAAACACTTCATATAACAAAACGTTGTCACTTGATCATATAAATTGTGTTATGTGTGGATCAAGAAATTGTAGCATTTGTCACCTTAGAACAATGTGGATCTCACAACAGCATACTCACTGTAACATCTGGAAACATTAAGTATACATTTTAATAATATCTTAGAGCCTATGAACTTTGTTCTTCAGATAAAGATAGGAGAATTGATTCATTACAGAGTTCTCCCCTCGTAGCATAGTTATTTTTCCCTAGACACATCACTCAGAAACTTGTATTACTATCATGTCAAGTCAAGGAAGAGGCTTCTATTATTGTAAGATGATATCACAAATGTAGAGAATATTATGGATATGTGATTAATATTCAATTATTACAGTCATTCAAGATATATTGCAGTGCCAAGACTAAATATGACCAATCATAATATAATTTTGCTGCTGAAGTAATATTGTGGCAAATGAACATTGATGCCATACATAACATAGTTATTTAATTAATATCAAAATAAAAGAGTTGGATATTTCATGCAAGTTAATATACTTATAGTTTTTCAAATGTGATACAATCATAAGGGGGGGGATTATATCTGTCACAGAGATGCAAAGTGATATTTATAGAGAGAGTTACAGTTCTATAGAGTGTGTAAGGTCCCTTCTGAGGTATACAAACCATAGACCTGAAACATATGCGAGATATAGTCCATTAGCAAGTAAGGATTGGTCACTTGAATGGATTTGGATAAGTTGTCATAACAAAATGCTTCCTTTGATAATATGCTTGGCCTTAAATGGAAATTTGACTATCTTCTTCGACTTCTAGCGTGAGGATCATGGGTACTTAATATTTAATCATTTGACTATAATTTACTCACCAATTAGGGCTTCCCAAAAGGTTTCTCCCTCCCTTCCATTTGAATATTTCAAGACCCTTTTCTTCTAGCAAGATAGACAAAGAAAATATGCATTGATAGTCCATTTCATGTTGTCTTACTTTGTAGAGGGAGGATATTTGTTAATAAACATCTTGTGATTTCTTTTTATTTTATTCTTTATTGGGAATTTCCTCTCTCAAGCCTAGATACAATGTTAATTTTTAATTAACATGTTCTTTTCTTAGGTCGGTTACTTCATTTATCCAATTTCCTACTAATCCATTACCAATCACAATAGCCATGATCATATGATAGTAACTAATGAAAGAACATCCAACATAAATGTAGAAGACAAGACAACATAAGAGAAAAGATGGAGGAAAAACCCCAAGATGTGGAAAACCATTGGTCAATTATTCTTATTAGTCTTACCAAATGTTTAGAGAGAGAGAGGGTACAATAATTGGAAGTTAAAATTTGACTTTCCAATTTGAAGATCTAGTATGCCTGCCCAAACCAAAATTGCATTCCTCAAGTAGTCAAAATGTGTCCTCTCAAGCAGGTTTCATGTAGTTGTGATAGCTTGATCTAGTCAGGGAAACTTAGATTCCATCAAGGAGCTACTACAGACTATCCATTCTGGACAACTATCCAACTATCATCCAACACTATGCAAATACATCATCTCTCCACATACCTTGTGATCACAAGTTCTGTAGTATACTGTTATTAGCTTTTCCTCCTAGCTAGGGAATGTTTTAAACTACTATAGTATTCACAAACTCACTCAAAATAGGATTCTATATATTTTAACTTTTTTCATTAGAATTTTTCCATCTCGTATTACCGATATAGGTGTAGATCAGTCCCAAACAAGCCCCTATGCCAACCAAATAGGTCTATGGTCCACCCAGTAAAATACTTACCTTCTCAGCTCACTGTTTAGCACAATAAGTTGTGTGTCCTGCCTGAAAATAACTTCTAGAAGGTGAGGTCCACCTAGAAGGGGGTTTTTCACACCATAAAAATAAATCCAACCACTCCACCTCTCCCCTTATGCCTTTGATCAACCTCAGAGAGAATTTAGATTTGCAAAATAAGACAAGTATACCCAGAACCATCCAAAAATAAACCTATACTTACCTCTAAGAGGCTCAACCTTCTTCCCATGGGACTCGGCCGCTGAAACAACCATTCAATGGTGAAAAGGTTGCCCTTTCTCCTTCACTCGAGCCATCCTTTATTCTATGAATATTTCAGAGAGAAGATAATGTGATGAAGGTGTGCCTAATGAGGTTTGAAGGAAATTTATTTTATATGAGATGGAGAGGGATTTAACTTTCTTAATTATACCCAAGTCGACCTTGATGAAGTACACAAGAGTGGGCTTGCTTTCAAAAATATATTTTTCCTTAACCAAATTTGATTGTATTTAGGTCGATTTTGGTCCTCTCAAAAAAAAGAATTCAATGAAATGGTTATCTCCATAAAATGAGCTTTCCAAATTGGAAATTTTCCCTAGTTTCCAATTTTAAAAACTTGCGCTAGAGACCTCAACTTATAGCCCATATAAAGCTAATATAATCTCCCCTGACACTTCATTTAGGGAGTTATACTTCTCAAAAGAGTGTTTCCCCCATCTAATTTTTATTTTGGAAAACCAAAGACTAAAGAAGTTTCTATTAGTTCTGATCCTCTTACATTTCATGCTTTCCTATAAGTTGAAGAAGTTCAAGATATCCTCATTACTAGTCCATCTAAAACCCCCATAGCTATTTCACACTAAATTTTATCTAGTGTTGCTCATCCACCCCCTCACGTATGCCCTACAATAAATATTTTTCAACCTCCCTACAAAACATGTTTGTCGTTAGGTTTTTACTTATTAGATATTCTCTTGAATCTACAACAACCTATGAATGCAATGCGCTAAAAATATCTCTAACTTATTCCTAGATTCAATGGGGAATATGATGTCATAGCCCAAAAACATATTGAGGTATTTTATGCATTTGTAGAAAACTTGAGTGTAGAACATCTAGATGTACGCCTAAGGTTATTTGTTCAGTCTCTAGATGGGGAGGCTAGAAAATGCTCCGAGACCTTTCGAAACAACTCAATCCAAACTTCAAAGGAATTATAGAACACCATTTTTCAAAAATGGTCGGACAAGAGATACCATAGATATTTCTTTATTGAATTTAATAAACTAAAGAAAATCCCTAATGAAGATGTCACCTGATTCACCAAAATATTCAATAAATTGTATAAAAACATTCCTTCTAATATTAAACCTCCACAAGCAGAGACTAAGATGGTGTTTGTTGGAGGCTTTAAATAATATCTTGGGTTTATCCTCAAAGAGGGGAAATCCCTCACACTAGACCAAATCTAGATTGATGCTCTGGAAGTAGAAGTAAACTTTGCATCTGCAGGGAAGTTCAAGAGAAAGGGAGAACATAGTGATAGGAGAAGAGGAAAGACAATGCCAACCCCTTTGTTCAAGAAAGGGATTCTCATGAGAATAATAAGGATGAGATGAATAAGTTGATTAGAAACCTTTGAAACAAGCCGATGAAGCTAGAGTTTGTGAAAAAAAATCTTCCTCGACAGATACAACAAGGCCCCAAAATAAAATTCAAAATCCCTAATATAGGAGGCCTCCTTTGCAACTATTTGAAAGAGAAAGAAAAGAACAGTAAGATCATATGCAACCTCCCTTTTATATAGAATATTATCTTGAGCAAGAAGATTCTCTTGAGGTTTAGGAGAATCAATATTCAACTCTCTCAAGAGAACAAATTAAATAGAAACATAGGGAAGAGAGGAAGAATATGATTTGAATGTTCCCATGTAAAAAGAAGAGATAGATTCTTACTATAAGTATTTTTATTATTTCATGCAAGAAGAACTACATAGGAGATATGATTTGAGGTCCAAAAAAATATCTCAGATACAAGACTGTAATGAAGAAATTGTCCAACCCGCCATCACCAAAAAAATTGATAAGGGGAAAAAACCTATCAGCTCTCATCTACCAAGCATAGGAGAGACCTCCCACCCCTTTCAATCTAAGACCGAATATAGAAAGACATATCAAGTACCAATACAAACTAAGCCAATTCATCAAGAAAATAAATAACTGATTATGAAAGTGAAAGTGGATAGGAATGCTTCTACCTTAACTTTATAAAATGAATTAGAGAAAGTGAAGATATATTTGCCTATAATTGAACTGCTGAAACAACCTGCCTATAAAAGACAAATCTTTGACTTCATTGACATATCTCATGTAGCCTCAACTCAATACAATTGGAATCTGAAAGAAGAGAGGGATGTGATCATGTTTGGTCGACATGTAGAGGAGAAATACCCTTCCATACCCCATTTCTATGTTACATTAGTGATTCATAATTTATTGTTGCATAATTGTATGCTTCATTTAGGGGATTCTCATAATATCATGCCTTTGTCTATCATGGAACAATTAGTCCTGCAAATAATGAACCCACATAAGGATTTGTATTCATTTGATTCCAAAAGAGAGAAATGCTTTGGGATGATCAAGGATTTAGTGATTAATTTATCTGAAATCCCTATGAAGAGTGTGGTATTGATATTGTGCTTGCAAAAATTCTTGCAAGGTTTGATATGCTCCTCTCCAGATCATGGGGAATGAAGCTTGGAGGATCCATCAAACTCGACCTCACATATGCCATTATTCCTGTGTTTGGTGGAGAACAGGGAGGCTATACAGAGAGTCTAGATTTGTAAAAAATATCACCAGGGTAGATAATTTCAACAAATCTCCAGCATATGGTAGAGAAAAATATCTTTCATTATTTCTATTGGAAATGGATGATCAAATTATGTAGAACACCCGAGTGGAAATTATCTCACACGTCAATTAGTAGCAAATGAATGTTGCATGTGCTTGTAAGTTATATTTTTATGGAGACTACTCTAAGAAAGGAAATGGATCCGGAGTGTTATTGATGTCCCCTAAAGGTAACCTTATCCCCCTCTTATATAAATTAGAATTTGACACAAAAAATACCATTGTTGAATATGAAGCATTGTTGTTGGGCCTACATGCTGCTAGATATTTGAAAATTGAATGTTAGACAGTTTTTGGACATTCTAAACTGATTATAAAAACAAATCATGAATCAATTCCAAACCAAGCACCAAAGTTTGAAATATCATTAATTTTGAATGGGATCTAGTTGTGAATTTCTTCTTAACATTTAATATTTAGTTTCTACCTAGAGAGAAAAATAGAGTGCCTGATTCCTTAGCAACAATAGCCAGCACCTTCAAGCCACCACAAAATATTCTTCTCAAATAATGTTGAGATCAGGTATAGACCTTCAATACTAGATAATGTAAAACAATTGCAAGTGTTTGAGGATTAATGTTATGCAACCAGCTCACAAATATATAGATCAACAACTTAAAAAGTATTGTCTTCAAATGGGAAACCTCCTTTACATTACATAAAATAACAATTATTCGATGATAAAAATGAGAGATCTCCTTGGTATATAAAGGAGTCTAAGGGGTCACAATATAATAATAACCTACATACCAATAATAATGTAAGGGAACAAAAATAATAATAGTGCACTTCTATGGGGTACAACAATAAAAATAAGTGGGATACACTAATATTATAGGGACACAACATGCTCCTCCCTTTCAAAAAAGTGTTGTACTCAATTCTTGAGTAGTTATCGGTGCTTCTGTCTAAAATTGTCATCCTCTCATGTGGAATCTTTAACGAGTAAGTTCTTTCACTAAATGAGATACTCTACACTAATATTATAGGGACACAACATGCTCCTCCCTTTCAAAATAGTGTTGTACTCAATTCTTGAGTAGTTATCGGTGCTTCTGTCTAAAATTATCATCCTCTCATGTGGAATCTTTAACGAGTAAGTTCTTTCACTAAATGAGATACTCTGAAATTAATTTATTTTGTAGTTATTGGGTTCTTGTTTATGTGACCATTTCGAGCTCAAATATGATTTTCCCTTCTTCATCAATTTTTGGAAATATTTTTTTAACTGGAATATTGTCACCGATAACCTTATTTAAGCATGAAAAATAGAAAACTAGGTGTACTCAAGAAGATGAAGACAACTCCAATTTGTATGTCATAGCACCAATCTTTTGTAACACCTTATAAGGACCATAGTATATGGGTGGTAATTTATTACCCTTCTTAGCTTGCTTGAGACACATTTTATTGTATGGTTGTAGCTATAATAATATCTTGTCACCTACATCAAAACTTATTTCACAGTGATGACGATCTTCCTATCACTTCATTCGATTATGTGCCATAGTGAGGTTATCCTTTAAGAGTTAAATAAATTGTTGTTGATGCCTGATGTGATCTTCCACTACTTGAACCTTATAATTTTCTCTTAAAGATGATGTGATGGATGGTGGATGATATCCATAAAGTTCCATAAATGGGATTCTTTTTTCTATATTATGGAAGGAAGTGTTATACCACCATTTAGCTAGAGTTAACCACTTGACCCATTGTGTTTGTTTATTAGAAAGAAAATAAAGAAGATATCCTTCCAAAAATTTCTTCACTATCAATCTTCCTGCCAGATTGAGGATGATAAGATGAGTTATGAGCTAATTGAGTGCCAAGACAATAAAATAATTTCATCTAAACATTTCTAGTGGAAATGGGGTCTTTGTCACTTACTATAATCTTTGGGTTTCCATGAAGCTTTTGAATTATTTCCATAAATGAAGTAGCAATTGTTTTGGCTTTAAAAGGATGAGATAATGCACAAAAGTGTGTATACTTGGTAATTCTATCAACTACCACCATGATAAAACTCTTTCCTTTAGACTTGGGTAAACCTATGATAAAGCCATTGAGACCTACTCCCAATGTTGACATCGATGGCTAAAGGTTGTAACAGACTTGCGGTCTTAATTGTCTCAAATTTATTTTTTTGGACAATCAAACATTCTACCACAAAATTTTGAATATCAGATTTAAGGGAATCCCAAAAAATTCCTTCTTAACCCTATAGTAAGTTTTTTGAAATCTTGTGTGCCCTCCTAAGAGAGAGGTGTGCAATTCCAAAAGAATCTTTATTTTTTGAGTTGGGAATTCTTAAAAATATATAAGTAATCTTTGTAACATAATGAATAATTCTTCTAGATAATGTATCAAATGTACTCAGATCTTGCTTCAACTTTTGAATGAATGACCACACCTCTTAAGCGTTCTTCCATTTAACCCTTTCTTGGGTTATCCACTCAAGTTGTATCATAGAAATGTCACAAAGCAATGGTTCCACATCCTCATCCTTTCTTGAGAGTGCATTTGCAACAACATATTGCTTCCCTTTTTTGTACATGATTTCGAAGTCATAACTCAACATCTTTGTCATCGATTTTTGCTGCTCTTTTCAAGATAATGTTTTTTCCTAAAATTATTTAAGACTATCATGATATGCTTTTACCTTGAAGTCTCTTCCCATTAGGTAAGGTCACCATTGCTTTAGTACATGTAGTATTGCCGACATTTCCTTCTCATAAATAGGTTTGTGTGAATATTTTCCTTTGGTTGGTTGACTTTCAAAAGAAATGGGTCTTCCTTATTAGATGAAAACGCCACTTATTCCATTTCCTGAGGCATCACATTCCACAATAAATGTTTTTGTGAAGTCTGGCATAGCTAAGACTGGTGCTTGCCACATTTCCTCTTTATGATGTTCAAAGCCCTTTGTTTGCTTCTAGAGTCCAAGAACATGCATATTTATTTAGTAATGATGTTATAGGTGCCACTATTATCACACAATTCTTGACAAAATTTTGATAATACCATGTCAATCAGAGAAATCCTCGAAGATTCTTTATGGTTTTGTAGATTTTCCACTCCTTAATGGATTTGATTTTGTTAGGGTTTACTTTAACACCCTCATGAGATAGAATATGACCCAAATATTCCACCTCTTGTACCCCAAATAAACATACGAAATATTTTTCATATAATTGTTTCTCCTTTCATAATTTGAGCAGCTTGTCAACATGTTGAACATGATCTTTCAAAGCCTTGTTGTAGATTAGTATATCATCAAAAAATACTAACACAAATTTTCTAAAGAAGGGTTTTAAAATGGAATTCGTCAAACCTTGAAATGTGGAAGGTGCAATAGTAAGGTGAAAAGGCATGACCAAAAATTCATAATGACCCTCATGAGTTCTAAATGTTGTTTTCAGAATGTCTTCAGTATTCATTCTAATTTGATGATATTGTGAACAAAGATCCATCATGGTGAAGTAAATTGTTCCATGTAATTCATCCAACAATTTATCAATGACGGGAATAGGAAATTTATTGTTAATAGGAGCTTGTTGAGCTCCCTATAATCTAGACACATATGCCACGATTTATTCCTCTTGTGCACCAATACTACTGGAGCATAGAAATAGCTTTGACTAGGTTGAGTTATACTAGCCTCTAATATTTCTGTAACCATATGTTTAGTTTCACTCTTTTGGGCATAAGGATATATATAAGGCCTGATGTTTTGATGAACAATTCCTGGAATCAAATGAATATCATGATCAAGAGAACGAATAGGTTGGAGGCCTTTGGGAGTCTCAAACACCTTGGAATGATTGTTTAAGACTTTTTGGAGATCTGGAGAAATCATTGATTTCAATGTTTGAACCTCTAGTGAGCATAATTGTGTAATTACTCCTCATTGTTATTTATTCATAAGATTTTTCATGCCATTAGAGTTGATTATCTTTATTTTTTTCCCTGCAATACAAGTTAATTCAACTTCCTTTCCTTCCCCAAAAAAATTCAAGAAAATCTCTTGAAAATTGAAAGCTAACATCCCCAAATATTGTAACCATTGGACTCCTAGTACAACATCGACACCACCAATTGGAATGGAAAGAATTAGAATATTCAATGCATATTCCCCCATGGTTAAATTGATATTACGGAAATTTATAGAGAAGTTTATAGTTCCTCCATTTGCAACGATCACTTGACACTCTGGTATTGGATATAGGAAGAAATTGTTTTGATCCATTTGAATATGGGTGTAAGGTGTTACAAAGTGGGATCAGAGCATGGTTCACCCCCTGGACTAGATGGGAAGAATATGTTTGTCATGCATTCATGTCGATTGTATATGTGATTGATTTGTATGCATGGTAATTGTCATTTTTATAGATGTGTTGACATGTATAAGTTGATGATGTGGATGTTAGGATGTGTTTGTCATGAATTCCTACCAGTTGTACATGTATTTGTTAGGCATGTAAGTTTTTATATGTTGTTATGAGTGCATTTTCATCTTTATATTTATGCATGCATGGTAGGTCAGGCATGTGTCATGGTGGTCATTATGTATTTTGTTTCATCATGATGTTGCTAGTATGTTATGATGTTGATGCATTGGCTGAGATAGAGCAGGAGATGCAGATCATCAAAGCAAGGTTGCGGCACTAGATCTTGGGGTAAAAGTAGATCATCATATAGGTTTGTATAGTGGGTATGTAGGTATGTTGGTTGTTGGTTGCTATAATCATTAGGGTTATTTACATGGTTTTCATTTTATTCTTGTTGTGGTTACATGCATGATAGACGATAGTTGGCTAGTGTGGTCATATGTACCTGTCGGTTAGTCATGTATGATAGTACTTGTTGTTATATGCACTGTAGTCATACACAACATGAGTATGTTGATTGCAATTAAGATCTTGATGTTATATGTATCATGCTAATCTGTATTGGCTTGCACATATGGTTATGATTATGGTATTCAGGTACAAGTTTACATATTTGTGATATTGTGTCGTACTAATTTGGACTAACTCATGCATATGTGATAGAATATGTTAAACACATATGGAAAACAAGAGAGATATGAAAGATAAAACATGCAATACAATTTTTATTGACAAATGATATACATTTATAGTACATTATGTGACCGTTGGGATTGACATCCCAAGGTCTCTTGGACTCCTTTTGTCCATTCGACTTCCATACTAACCCATTGAGGATTAGGTGTCCAACATTCCCCCCCTTAATCCAAAGGGTTATGTGTGAGTCCAAGAAGAGAGCTGAAATACAAAATGTGCGAAAATGCATGTCAGCACTAAGCTCAATGTGCTCTCTGAAATGTTGGTATAAAGGGTGGTGGTTTAAGGATGGCTACCAACACTGGAACGCTTAGTGCAGTTCCCTGAACTCTTCCAAAGCTGGCAAGAAGCTGGAGTCTTCTGTTAGAGGAAGTGCTCCTATTGTTTTGAAGAGGGAAACCTTCAACCAATAAAGGGAGGTCTCACCCCGCAAAAAGGGAGAACTTCAACCTGAAAAGGGAAGTCTCAACCTGTGATGGTTTAAGGATGACCAACAACTCTGGAATGCTTAATGCAATTCCTGGAACTCTTCCAAAGTTGGCAAGAAGCTGGAGTCTTCTACTAGAGGGAGTGTTCTCAATTTTGTTCCCGGAATTCTTCCAAAACTGGCAAGAAGCTGAAGTCTTCTGCTAGAGGAAGTGTCCTAGATTGCCAACTGAAGGCATGTTCATGGGCATCTTTGTCTCTCGCTACAACTCTGAAACTAGTGTGGCAGGTTATGGCTCAGGCTCTCTTGATGTGGCTTTGAAGCTTGTATATGACCATCATTTCCCCCCTGTCAGATACAAGGTTAGATGATGGAGAAAACTCAACTGCAAGATTGTTCAATATTCTGGAACAAGTTCTGACATGTGTTTGGAATATCTTCTTGGCTATTGATGCCCATTGCCAAGAAGCGATCCATCGAAGATGAATCTTTGTTCTTGCAGGACGTTTGTTTCTGAAGCATCTATTTGAAGAATGACTAGTTTTATGACAGTGCTTACATGGATGAAGATCAAAACAGTGATCTTTCAGATGGCCAACTCGGTCACAGTGTTGGCATTTCAGAATCTGTTGTTGTTGTTGTTGTTGTGGAAGAGGGGTAGAGTCTGGAACCGCTGGAGCTGAACTATCATAAGGAGCAGGTGAACTGTCATAAATGAATCCAACACTCTGAAACTGAATGGGCTTGGCATAGTCTGGAATATGAAAGGACAAGTCCTTGTCATATCCAAGAACAGTTCTGTGCTTGTTGTGGACAAGCTCTTCCCAAGGTCTAATGATGGGCTTGGGAAGTGCAGACTGAGTTTCTGCATCTGCATGTACAACTGTTGCATTATTAACTTGCTGCTGATGGGTGGTTGTCTCAATATTCTGAACAAAAATAGGTTCAGAATGATGACTTCTCTGTTTTAATTCTTCTTGCTGTAGCTTTGTCTCAAGCTGCAAAAACTCAATATTCTCCTGTGCATTTTGTAGACATATTTTAATATTGAATAGAAAGGTTTTGTTGATCTTAACCATCTCATCAACAGTGGAAAGTATTAAATTATTCAGTAGTTTCAATACATCATCTATTCTATCCATTTCAGACCAATATAATCAGAGAAGTGATGTTATCTTCAGCTACAAATTTGTCTATAAAATGATAAACAATTGCAACTATTAGATGAGTAACAGGATGCCAATATCACCAAGTCACTGTAGCAGACAACACAGTACCAATTTCAATGTAGAAAATGACTCGCTGATTTAATGTACTTCTCAAACTACTCACACTGTTTGAATGTATAACCGAGAATTACTTCTCAAGAACTTTCATACGTTGATGCAACCAACTTGCATTTCCCAGAATCACATTGCTTGATCATATCAAAATACCATTCAATCACTTGTTGAGAAAATCCCCCTTCTGGCAAATTCAACTACTTTTCGAAACTTCTTTGTACAGAACAATAATGGTTATAAAACCATGATTAGTACAAATTATCTCAAGTTTTAATCATAACTTCCATTTTTTTTTTTTTGGACAAACTTTCACTCAATAAATATTATTCCACATCTCTATTTCGTAGGGATTTTAAAAGTCATAATTTAAAATGCGCGTGTGTAATACCATTACATCACAATTTAAGCAAAGATTGACACTTGTTTGTTTCTTTAACCACGTTCCAGTCTACCACGAGTCCAGTCTACCATAATCAACAATTCTCCAACGCAGAAGATTCAAACGAACGCAGAAGGTTCACAGTCTCAGTAAAGCGTTTATGAATTCAGAAGAAGACATTGCAGCTCTCACGATAATGATGGCAAACGATCCCAGAACAATGAATAGGCTTGTGATTTACAGGCCACCAAGTAAGAACTCATTTTCAGGTTCGTTTATCATCCTTGGATTACAGGAAAAATGCAGTTTCACTTATTCCTATTTGATGTACAGGGACAACCACTTGATACCTTCACCATATCCCATTTTTTGGACGATACTGCACATAAACACCTCAATAGGTCGTACATTAGAATTAGACAAATCGACCTTACCTTACCAGTGGTGTAATAACGAAGTTCTTCCTCTGATGCTGCATAAGGTATATCTATTTTGTTTCCTAGGATCAGAAAAGGTACATTCGTCAATGAATCATCTATAAGTAGTGCATCTAGCTCCTTCCTTGATTCTGCAAAGCGCTCTTTATCAACAGCATCCATGAGGTATACAACAGCATCCACCTTGGCATAATAATCTTTCCAGACCCTCCTAGCAATCTAGTGTCTTGGTGACAAAATTATGCACTACTGTCCTCACAAAAATGTAGCTATAACTGACGTAAATTTACGAGAAAACAGTAACATCTAAGACAACTAATCACAAATTCATTTACTTGATCCTGAAAACAACCAGCCTTTCAGGTTATTCCGCTCATCCGCTCTTCTTGAACCATCCACAGAGGGCATCAGAATCTTTGTAACCCTCTATAAATAGTGTGCAACCGTGGCTCGTTTATGTTTTGATTTGGCTTTCCAGGAGAGCGATCTCTCTGAACAGTGACACAGGTTAACAATGGCGAAAACCCTTAATGGACCATATGCCGACCTGGAGATGGGGAGCACGTCGATCTACCCGAGTCAACCCTCCGATGAAATTCAGCTCCAATGGGCTATCATAAGGAAAATATACTCGATTCTCACTCACTATTTCTCTTGCTACCCATGTGATGTATGAAAATCCCTTCATGTACGTTTAACAGTGAAAGATGGGTAGCCGACTCGGCCCTCAGATTCTCAGGACCATTGCGAGGCTCGCGCAGGTTTCCGAGCGGAATCGTGAGGCCCTGTTCCACGCTGGCGTTGCGGATGGCCTAGTTCCGATTCTCCTCGACGGTCACAGGGCCCCCGATTTCTGCGCCGAGGCACTGAGTGTTTTATTAGCCCTCTCTCGCTCGCTGAAAATGCTGCAGGTTTTTTTTTTTTGATTGACGAGCAGAAAATGCTCGATTTGGTTGCTTTCTCTCTGAATTCCTCTGCAGAGCCAGGCGTGAGACTGAACGCGCTTCTCTTGCTGGAGAAAACGCTCGTTTTTCAGCCTTCTGGAGGTCACACGGGTGCCAAGGGATTGATGGAAGGGCTTGTGAGATCGCTGCGGGATTATCAGAAGCTCATCATAAAAGCCCTGTTAGCGCTCTGCTTAACCGAGCGGAACCGTGGGGAAGCCGTGAGGGCCAGCGCCGTGGATGCCATTTTGGAGCTTATCCCAAATTTGAAGGATGTCTGCGTCGAGCGTTAAACAATGAAAAACATACGCAGAGGCACCAACGCATATCCGGGCAGGCAAGGGAGGAATAACTCCCTTTTGAAACGTTCATGACATGGTCTAACTGTTCAGTTCTCTGTCAGGACAGCCAGAGAGCGATTATTGTATTCAGAAGAACAGGAAGGCAGAATTAATGGAGCGTTACAGGTAATGAAGACTAGGCCAGCACTATTCAAGGCAGCTCAGACCAGTTGCTTAGGGAATAACAACATCTCATTTTTTTTTTTTTAACTAAAGGATAAACCCTGAGAAAGAAAACTACACAGGCCAGACATCATGGCTCTGATACCATGTTAAACACACATGGGGAGCGAGAACAAATAGGAAAGATAAAAGTACATTTTTTATTGACAAATGATATACATTTATAGTACATTATGTGACCGTTGGGATTCACATCCCAAGGTGTCTTGGACTCCTTTTGTCCATTCGGCTTCCACAATATTGTTGAGCCTCCATCAAATGCATCCGTTGCTGCCTGGAACAAATGGAAAAATGGAGAAGTCAAAACAATAGAAAGGACTCACACCGGGACAATGATCAAAATC
>APFE031585898.1:0-48237 GCA_000404065.3 Pinus taeda | reverse complement strand
GATCAGCTGGCAGAAGATTACCCTACCAAAGAAATGGGGAGGATGGGGGCTCAAGGACCTCCCCGCCTTCGCTCAAGCACTTTCTGCCAAAATGGGTTGGACCCTTATGACAAGTCAGAATCTATGGGCTCATGTATGATACCATAAATATATATGGCCAGAGAGGTTATTGGATTGGATCAGATTACCATCCTGGCAATCGAAGGGATGCTCGTCGATTTGGAAGGCACTTATACATTCTCTCCCACTCATCCGTGACAACTTGGTCTGGAGAATAAATGATGGGAGTTTAGGTAGGATAGGGCTTGACCCGTGGATTGGCAGTGGTGGGAGACACATACTCAGCAGAGAACTTATCAGACTCCTAAATGCCCGAGAAATCAAGGTATTTGCTGACATTGCTGATCAACAGCGCACATATATATTTTCACAGGCTTGGAAGACGGCCCAACACCTCGATCTTCCTCCACAATGGCATATGGAATGGGACAATTTCATCTCAGCATTAACTGAATCTCATATAAGGATTAAACAGGGGTTAGACGAATTAGTATGGTGTATGGCTGATAATGGTATCTACGCACCAAAGCAGGGTTACAACACTCTCATAATGCACAAAAAACCTGATTCGCTCTGCAACTAGTGGAAAGATTTATGGCAGTTAAAAGCTCCCCCTCGCACAAAGCTCTTCTTTTGGTGCGTTATAAAAGACATCGTTCCCACAGGTGAACATCTCTCCCATCGAGCGATATACGGGCCTTCTTGGTGTATCCTGTGAAAGGCGGCAGAAGAAACAACTGCGCACGTCTTTCTTCATTGCCCGGTTTCACAAGCTCTTTGGCATAACATCTCAGCTCCTATCGGCTTCACTGGAACTTGGAACGGGGTGGATATTTAAAGTTCCTGGGTTGATTGGAAACAAAGGCATCGAGGCTCAAAATTATTGAACCTCCCCTTAATTGTGGCTTGGCATTTATGGAAAGTTCGAAACCGACATATATTTGAGAATCTGATGGTGTGCTGGCCGCGTACTGAAGCCAGTATTATCTCCTCCTTGACAGAACTTCCTGATCCCACTCCCACCAGGATGAGGAGTATCCTGCCTCCTCCTACTATTGATTTCACTACCCCCTGGGCCTTCTTCGACGGGGCAGCAAACCAAATTGGTTGTGGGGAGGATTCGTGCTTCGTAGAAACGAAAATCATAGATTCAAAGTACATATGGGGCTTGGTGTGGGCTCAAACAACTTTGCGGAAATAATGGCTCTTCGCAATTTATTACACTTTTCCCTGGAACAACGGTGTCAAAATCTTAATATATATGGGGATTCGAAGACTGTTGTAAATTGATTCAACCTTATTACAACTTGTCACATATATACTCTCAGCAATATAATGTATGAAATACAAACTTTCAAGGCAGCATTCAATCACATCTCTTGCCTTCACATATACAGGGAACATAACAACTGCGGTGATCAATTATCCAAGGAGGCTCTGGCACTTCCCAGAGGAGAATGGATAATATTGGAACAGCAAGGATCTGAGGAGTACCGTTTCTTCCATAGGCCATATATAGACCGGAGAGCCCAATAGGGACAACAGTCCCGAATATCAGAGAAATAAATGCATAAAATCTGGATTTTTTTTGACTATCTACGAAAAACATACATATAGAGAAATTTGACCCTGCGTGGTCTTGTACAGGCGATCAAGCCAGACAATAAAATAGGCTATCATCATTATATTTGGTATACAATGACAGATCACCCTGTGTGGTGGATCTTGGTATGAAAAGATTTAGCATATGCTACCGCATTTACAATATGTAATTTCCTTCTCTTAATGAAAATTACAGATTTTTCCAGTGTAAAAAAAAACTATGCATATTTATTATAATTATAATTTGAATTTGAATTTAGTTTGAAAATTATTTTATGTATATTAAAAAATATTTTTTTTATTAAAAATTATCATAACTGTATATTCTATAGTTTTTATATAGTTTATTAAACCATACCTATTTATTATAATTAAAATTTGATCTAATTAGAAAATTATTTTATATATATTAAAAATGTTTTTATAAAATATTTATATTGTAGATTTATATATTTTAATATTTAAATTTAATTGAACAATAAATTATTTAGAAAGGAAAAACGATCCAAAATCGAGCGCTCTGCAGATGCGATCTAAATTGCCTCGGCTCTCCATTCTGAAAACCCCTGCTTCACGTAACTCTCAACCTTCAATCTGAGGCGTCCTCACTGAAGGTTCTCCAATGAATGAGCCCCCAGGAGGGGCGGGATCCTCCCCCCCTCCACACATCGGCTCATCCTCTTACAACTCAAGGAAAAAACATAAAGATCCTCTGCACAAACCAGCAAGCCTCCCAGAAACAGATCAAGGACCAGATCCGGCTACCAATGAAGAAGAAACTGCTGCTACATGCGATGACACGGGCAAAGACAGTGGCGGGAATAAAAAAGCTCCTAAGATACAACCAAAGGCGACTTCAGCCACATGCATGCCAAAAAAGGCTGAAAGAATCAAAGTCGAACTACCCAGCCAACGGATCAATGGCGAAATTCAATTCATGAGGGACCATGCACTCATCGGCAAGTTCCTCGGATTCTGGCCTACTGAAAAGGCCTTGCATGGCTGGATTGCTTCAAAGTGGAAGCCTAAGGGACAAGTCACTTTGCAGCTTGGCCCCAAAGGCTTCTTCACAACAATCTTTAATTGTCTGGAGGACAAATCACGAATATTTGAAGGAGGTCCGTACTTCTTTAATTCTTCTGGACTGTACTTAAGAGAATGGAAAGAAAGCTGGGCTCCTTTCTGGATACAAATGTATTCCCTCCCTGCAAAATATTGGAAGGAGGAAACTCTAAGGGACATAGCCAACAGCGTGGGGACCTTCATCAAGGCTTCTGAGGAAACTAAAACTCGCAGATACACTTCTTACGCCCGGATCTGTGTCCAAATGCACCTTACCAAAGATCTAGCAGACTCGGTAAGTCTTTTCCATGACGACTTTGAGTGGATTCAAACTTTAGATTATGAGCACATTCCTTTTCGTTGCAGAAAGTGCCATGAGCATGGCCATCTCTTCAGGGATTGTCCCCTCAATCCTCAACCGAAACCTCCTGTCAATGATCTTAGCACAGACTCAGAAGGCTTCATCAAAATCCCTAATCGCCGCTGTCATGCAAAAAAATCTACCCCAGCTCCTGATAGCTCCAAAAAGCTGAACTCCCATAACAGATTTACAATTCTCACCCCTCGTGATCCTTATGAGAATCCTCCAGCTTCATCCTTGGATAACCCTGATCTTTCTTCTCCCTCCCAGATCCTCAAGCTTCCTCAGCCATTAGCTGACTCAGATCCTTCAAGCCTTCCCATCTCCCCTGCTCACAAGAAATCAGAACCAGAGAATGCAGCGCAATCTTCCTCAATGGATCTGGAAGTGGCTCTAATCCTCAGCACTCAGGACAATACTCTCATGAAAGATCAAAACATGCCCTCAAAAATGGATGAAGATACAGAGAATATCAGCTTAGAAGGTTTAGACATATTCAAGTTGGAGACAGCCTGCAAACAGAAAGAGTACAATACAATCCCTCCATGGGAAATCGAAAGGCTGGAAGGAGTTCTCAGCAAAGCGCAACACAACAAATGCTTAGGAATACAAGAAGGAAGCACATGGGATGGAAAGAAAATCCTAAAAGAAACAAGAAAAGAGGGTAGAAAACGGACCTGCAGAGGACCATCATCCTAGGAGAATTGCTCATGGAATCTAGGAGATTTCCTAAGCTGACAAAGTTCTACAAATCTCAACCCCACAATTCCTCATGAAGCTTCTTTCCTGGAATGTAAGAGGGTTGAACAGTGCCTCCAAACATAGAATGTTAAAAAATGTGATACAACAAGAAAAGCCCACCATAGTTTTTCTTCAAGAAACAAAAAGCAACAGTACCATCTTAGAAAAGATTCTGAGAAAGATTTGGGTAGGCTGCAACTCAGTCACTGTGGATGCCTCGGGCGCATCGAGGGGACTAGCGATCATTTGGAACCCACAACTTCTCACTCTTCAAGACTTCCACGCATCTCATTTCTTTATCCAAGCTACCTTCCATCTCACAGGAACAGACATTCACAGTCATCTTTCAAATGTCTACTTTCCGCAACAATTAAATCAGAAACTGGCGCTTCTGGACACTCTCACGATTCTGAATTCAAACAGACAATTTCCGCTTTGGATTGGAGGGGGCGATTTCAACTTCATCAGAGCCCTGGAAGAAAAAAGTGGCGACAGAACAAAATTAGAAGGGGACAGTATAGGTTTTCGTAATTACATTCAAAATAACCATCTTATGGACATTCACACTTCAAATGGAGTCTACACTTGGTCCAACAAATGCAGCGGATCTCAGTGCATCGCCTCAAGACTAGATCACTTTCTGATTTCGGACAATGCCATACACCTTGGAGGGGATTTTCACGCCTCTATTGTGCCTCAAGGAGGATCCGATCACTGGCCCATTATGCTACAATGGGCACGACCATGCACAAAAAGTAACAGACCCTTTCGATTTGAGGCATTTTGGTTCACCAACCCCAATTCCAAAACAGTGGTTAAGGAGGCTTGGAAAGCCTTCATACCCTCTGAAGGAACCAAAATGTTCCAATTTCAACAGAAATTGAAAAGTCTCAAACAGGTTCTCAAAAATTGGAATCATACCCAATTCGGCAATATATTTGAGCAGCGAAAAAAATTGGAGCAACAAATGTGCACTTTACAACAGAAGATTATTATGGAGGGGCGAACAGAAGACAGAGCGCACCAGGAGCAGATCCTTTGGACTGAAATCTAGACACGCAGACATCAAGAAGAAACTCTGTGGCGGCAGAAGTCTCGCATTCGTTGGCTAAAGGAGGGGGGGAGAAAAACATCAAGTTTTTCCACAGATCCACAATCCAAAGAAGGATACATAATAATATAGCATTCATCAACAATAGGCAAGGGGAAAAATTAGAAAAGCATGAAGAAATGGAAAAGGAATTCTAGGAACACTTTCAGGAAATCCTTAAGGAACCACCAGAAAGCAGAGATCAGGCTATTAAAAAAATTACACAACTCATCCCTAAAATAATTACGGAGGACCACAACAAACAACTGCTTCAATCCATCTCAATGAAAGAAGTGGAAGAAGCCATGGCTCAAATCAAAGATGGTAAAGCACCCGGTCCTGACGGGTTCACAGCTAATTTTTTTCATGAATTTTGGGAGCTGGTTAGCACAGAGGTTTGGGAATTAGTGGAGGAATCACGAACAATGCATTGGATTCTCCCTTCGCTTAACTCCACCTTCTTAGCGCTAATTCCCAAAGGGGCTGAGTCAAACACGCCCGACAAATACAGGCCTATTGCACTATGTAACATCATCTACAAACTTATTTCCAAAGTCTTGGCCAATAGGCTCAAACCCATTCTCCCTCTCCTCATCTCGCAGGAGCATATAGGTTATGTAGAGGGGAGACAAATAATGGACGGCATAATTCTCTCAAACGAAGTGATTCATTCACTGAAGCTTCTAAAAAAGCCAGGTATGATTCTGAAGCTTGATCTTTCAAAAGCATTTGATAAACTCAGCTGGTCTTATATACAACAGATGTTACTGGCGTTTGGCTTTAATGCAACTTGGGCTAGATGGATCATGAACCTCATCTCTTCACCCAGATTCTCTATCCTACTCAATGGTTCTCCCTCCAAGTCCTTCCGCCCCTCTCGTGGAATCTGTCAACGGGACCCCCTCTCCCCTTTTATTTTTGTTCTAATGGCTGAAGGCCTCAACCGTCTGCTCCACTCAGCTATCTCCTCTCAAACCCTGAAAGGCATTTCTCTACATGGTCTTCACCCTTTGTCTCACCAACAGTTTGTTGATGACACCATGCTCTTCGGACACCCTTCATCTCAAGAAGCCTCTGCCTTCAAAGATCTGCTTTCTCTCTTTTCTGAAGCCTCTGGCACCTCTATCAATGCCACTAAATCCCACTTATTCTTCTTTCATACTCCAGCCTTTACTCAAAGAAACATAGCAAGAATTTTGGGATACTCCATTGCAACGCTCCCTTCGAAATACCTAGGAACTCCTCTCCTGGACTCAGCCATTAAAAATGCCTCTTGGAGAACCCTCATAGACAAGCTGGAATCTAGGCTCTCCTCATGGACTTTTCGCTCGCTCAATATGGCCAGCAGACTTATCCTCATAAAAACCGTTCTCCAGGTTATGCCCCTATATCTCTTTTCTGTTTTAGCTGCCCTAAATGGGTTCTTAAAAGCATCTGTAATCTGCAGAGAAACTTTTTGTGGGGATCCTCTGGTCTCAATAGGAAATGGGCATTGGTAAATTGGAATGAAGTCTGTCAACCAAAAGCAATCGGCCGGTTAGGATTGCGAGATCCCCTCCAAAGTAACAACACTATGGGAGCCCGAGTATGGTGGAATTGGCTCTCCAAACCACACACTCCTTGGGCTCGTCTTTGGCAAGCAAAATATGTGCCCGGATGCCAATGGAAAGATCTTATCAGAATCTGCCCTACAACTCCCAGATCCCTGATCTGGAATGCTCCCAATCTCCACAGTGCCTTCATACAGGAACACAGCTTCTGGGAAGTGCACTCGGGTACCTCAGCTAGATTTTGGGAGGATTCATGGCAGCAACTCCCAAAATTAGCGTCTCTCTTTTACAAGCCAAGGTGGCAGGCTCATATGCATCATGCTGATATTATCAACGTTCATCAATTCTGGCAACAACAAACATCTGACAATTTTCATTGCTGGAAATCAGCAAGCACTTGGCAGGCCAACTGGCAAGGAGAATCCTACACAGAGATAGAGCAGGAGCTGAATCAAAGGAAAATCAAGCAATCTGATCAACAGGGCAAGCTTCGTTGGGGTCACACGCCTAAAGGTATGTTTACCACGAAGGAAGCACATCATCTACGCTACACTCCCACACAGGCAAACAAAGACAAACTCTGGGATCAAGTATGGCAACCAGGTATATGGTCCAAGGTCTCCACTTTCTTATGGCTGCTAGGCAAACAACGAATTCTAACATGGGACAAGTTGCAAAAACGAAGCTTCATAGGACCTTCAAGATGTCCTAATTGCAACCTCAACACATAAACAACTGTGCATCTAATGGATACATGTCCTCTTGCTACTCAATTATGGGAGAAAATTGACAACTGTAACAGAAGATCTGGCAGAAGACAAGGAGATATTGCATAAACCATCAGAAACTGGCCAAGGAATCCCTTTCAAAGCTCTCTGTTAAACTCTCTATGGAACGTCATCCCAGGTTTCTCTTACTGGATATTATGGAAAGAGAGAAACAATAGAGTCTTCAACAACTCCAGCAAGCCCATCGATACTCTATGGCTTCTCCTCCAGTACAATCTGCGAGAGACTCTAGCATTAAGACAATGGCTACCTGCGGACCTGTCAGAACTCCCTCAGGAACGCCTCATCTTAAATGCCTGGAACATGGACTTTTCCTCTCCGGTCCAAATCAACCCCTGTTCCCCAGCCAGCTCTGCATCTCCTCTAATCTGGTCTCCCCCTGCTCCCAATTCGTTCAAATTAAACTTTGATGGCGCGACTAAGGGAAACCCAGGACCTGCTGGTTACGGAGCAGTCTTCAGAGATGAAATGGGCACAATCAGACACATTTATCACGGCAATATCGGCATCAACACCAATAATGCAGCGGAGCTGGAAGGAATCTGGAAAGGAATCTGCATAGCAGAGCAAGAAAACTTGTATCCTCTTGAGGTTGAAGGAGACTCTTTCATAATAATAGCAGCGATCATCAGAATCCAGGCAGGCTCCCCAGCTTCTAAACCAGCCACAAGTTGGAGACTACTTAGCAGACTGGAGCAAATGGAGGAAAGGTTGCGGATACCCCGAAGCATCACTTTCAGGCACATAAGGCACACAGCCAACAAAGTGGCAGACAAAATGGCTAACCAAGGGGTCAATCAGCAGATTAACAACTTCTCAAGCCCTCTCAGTGATACAAATGATGAACAACTACAGAAGGAATGCATCGCTCTGGCGCAACATGACTATTCAATCCAGGCAGAGAGGCGCTGATCGGAATGCTAGCAAGATAAGGTTGGAGATGTCAGGCAAAGGATCACTCGCAGGTGCCATTGGTCACTGCCAATGTCCAGCTCCTCTCACTAAGGCTCGAAACTGGCCACGCAAGTCAATGAAGGCGGTCGTCCTATGTTCAATCAGGCCCACTTCTGAGCTGGAGAATGCCCATAGCTGGCAGCGCATTTTTGGTCAGGAAGACAACCTGATACACTCCCTTCCATCAAATGGTCAGTGTAAGCGTCAGGCGCACTCATGGTTCAGCCGAGACACGCGCAAACTGGAGATTGGTTTCCAATCGATCCGAAAACATGCTAATCTAATGCAAATTTGTCATATGAGTATGTCAGAATGCCACGGTATTGGCTAGAAATGTCAAGGCTGCGGCCCTGCTATAAAATACTTTGTTTTTAATATAGAAATAGTCTAATTAAGAAAAAAAAATATTTAAATTTAAATTTAATATAATTTAATCTTTATATAAAATATTTACTTTATAAAAAAATCTTCAATTTCTAATGATCCAAAAAACTTTTTAAATAATATAACAATATTCATTATTTAATAGTTACATGTGTTTATATGCATATATATAAATGATTAAAATAAAATATTTTGTAGTTATATTTATTTTAATGTTTATAAAGATTAATTTATGTACATGTAAGATCTGTTTTCATTGGGTTTGATTTTTTTTAAACCTTGATACAGATTTTAGATTGGCTTAGTAAGTGACGTCATTGTTGGTTTGGGATTGGCCCTTTTCAACCTGTAATTTGATTTTGGTCATTTGATTTGATTTTGGATCGACCCTTTTAAAGTTGTTAAATATCATGGGTCGTTCTTAACACAATTGTTAATGCTTGTTGTGCTCAATTCAATCACTGCCCGATGCTGTGTTGCTGAAAATTGAAGCGCTTCAATTCTTTAAAACCTATGTCTGCTGTTGCACTTCAATTCAGAGACAAATCTCTGATACCCGTGGCCGCTACTGCACTTCAATTCAATTCAAATTCTCTGATACCCATGGAAATTGGTTTGCACAACCCAAAAACAGAGGTCTATACGGTGCTTATTAAACAAGGCCATGGAACTTGGCTTGCACTGCCAAAACAAGCAGGTCTGATAATGTATGTATAAAATGCGTAACTTATCTCTTAGAATTTGGGAGGATTAAATAATTGAATCGTATATTATATTGTCTCGTGCAGGACTTATGTTGGGAGCTAAGCGGTTATAACATTTATCAACTATGCAGAGAACGCATAGATTTCAGGGGAGTCTCAACCGAATACATTTTTTTTTCACATGACGCGACGCAGAGAATTGCATGAACTGTACTTGTACTACTGTGCTAAAATTATTTTATGCGACATGGTGGACAGGACAGTATAAAAATAGTGGTGAGATTCGTCCAATCTTTTCATTCTAAAATCTCTTTCTGTAGATGTTGGATTTCAAATTATGCACTATTTTGTTTTGTAGCTGTTCAGTTTTTTCTCTCACAAACGAATTGGGTTTTGATTTTAATGATTCGGCAGAACAGTTGGATTCAATAGCCTTTCCTTTCAATATGTTTGATAAAGGACGCACATTCAAACAGTGCACTTATTTTGACGAGATCAGATCCACAGGGGCCGAGTGTTATGAATGGTTTTTTGGTTTGTTTTTCCAGGATTGAGTAGGAGGGTTTTAATTATTGCGCTCTGTTCTTCCGCTGAGAATGAATGAGAAGGTAATCGAATTTATGGTGGAGATGAAGATCCTTCTCTCTTTTCAAGTGAAATGATGAGTTGGCTGAGTGTTATGAAGGGATGACCTAGAAGGACAGTTTCTCCCATATATGGAGAAGATGAGCAGTGTGGAGTGTTATATGGAGAAGATGGGAAGATGTGGAGTGTTACATGGAGCAGATGAGCAGTGTGGAGTGGAGGGGGTGGATCTCGTGCCGGTATTCCCATCCCAAATTTATATATACATATATATGTGCCCTACGCCCTACCTGTACTCTAGTGGGACCGACCCCGACCCTGTGCGTGGAACAAATTCCGTACAAAAGGCTCAAAGGTAAAGGCATGTCAGCGAGCGAGCGAGCAGCAGCTTCATCTGATTTTATGGGAATCACAAATCAAAATGTCTGACCTGACCACTGTGTGTTGTCTATATCCTTCCCAGCCGCAGTCCACTCGATCTAGTCATCTATCATGCAAATATGGGTATATTTTCTTATTTTTCATCATGTTATACATTAAAAATGGGATAACCCCACCCCAGTGAACTTTATAAGTTTGATTTGATTGTTGTAGGTTTATTTTCAGCTTCTCCACAGGAATGGATGCAAGGAGCAGCCAACTAATTGATGGGATTTAGGATGCTGCTCCTTCCGTGATTGATGGGCTTTAGGATACGCAGGTGTCAATTTTTTTTTGATTTTGTTTTTCTTTTCAAAGTTTTTGTTAGATAAATCATAAATAAATATTAAATTTAGAAATAGAAATGAAAAAGAAAAAGGATAGTTTTGTGAGGTAAGAATAGATTATGTATATTTTTTTATTGTCACTGACTTTTAAGAGATATTATTTTTTGCAGAGAATGACCGGAATATATATGTATGGACAAAGCATTTACATCCCCCCCATGTTCATGACAGAAATTAGCATTTATTTATTCATTATGTAATTACTCTTGAAAATCTCATAATAAAAAAATTATTTTTTGTTTGAAGAGGCTAAAAACCCCTTCTCAATGCCCTTGAAAATGAACTATGGTTGTTCTTAAAGGCTTGTGCATCCTCTCTCCTTTTCCACTTCTTAGTTTTTAGTATGTAATATTTAAATGCATTAAAACAACTCTTGTTTTTGTATTCATGTTATTTTATGATTGATGGCATTTTTGTACTATGTTTGTGATTGTGTATGGTAATGTTTGATGTTTGAGTTTTATTTAATGTTTGTGTTTACAATGAATATGTATGCCATCAATCACAAACATAGTTCAATATAAATAAAACATTTTTTATTTAAATATTTTACATATATAATTAAAAAATGTATAATATCTTTCTTAAGGGAAATTGGAAATTGTTTTATGTATATTATTTTATTTTTCCTTTTTAATCTAATTACAATATTATGTATTATTATAATAGTTATTAAATTTAATTTTAAGGGGTGGTAGGTGTGACACAGGCAAGTTCCCTCTGCGGACAGAGGGAACCCCTCTAGCCCTAGAGTGGGTCTAGTCACCGCAAAGACAATACCAAAGAAAATTTCCTTAGAAAGATGGTGTTATGAAGGCCTATCTTCAGATCGATGTTCGATGAAGTCCTCGTCGTGTCATTCTAGCTCTTGTTCTTCTAATCACTTGTACCTGACAACAACATGTAGAGAAACACCACGAATGTAATAGGAAACAACTAAACAATCTACTTGAAGAGTCAAGGAACCTCAAGCTATCGACATACAATTTCAACATGCGATATAGGAAACAAGCTATTGATTTGTATTAATATAAATCAAAGTAAAACTTACAACCGAACCTTCATGTCGTAAGTCTCCTCGAAGGTTTCCATCGGTATGTCTCCATAAGCATTTACTTGTGAACCATCTCCCAAGGGAACAAATGACTCTCTCTTCAGTTCGAAAGGTTGATGCTAGAAAGTTCTCAAATCAACTCTCCTCAAACAATATCAAGCCAAAATACATATGAGGCTACTTCCACACTCCAATAACACTCTCTACCTATACTCCACTCTTAGAAACCTGAAACTATCAACTTACATCTAGCTATTATCCAGTTACATCCAAGCTACCTCCAAGCTTGCTCCAAGCTAAGTGATCTCATTCATGGAGGAGACATGTATAGGAGGGAAAGGTTCCATAAGAGATGGGAGGAAGAGCTTATCTCTTAGGGAGGTTTCACAAAAGGTGGAACAACTATCCCAGAGGAGAGAGGCGAGCTCAACTGACCCAACAACTAGCCCTAGGACCGCCCATGAAGCAATTTCGTCTTGAAGTTTCGACGAGTTGTTTATAAAATTTGCCAAATATGGGTCGGAGCGGGTGCAACATAGGGACAGAAAAAAGACTCCGCTAGGGCTAATGTTAACTCGACCATCTTCGTGGGAGGGATAACTTCTGACCCTTGACGACCTAGAAACTTAGGCAGAAAGGGGTCTGCTTCAGGGATAATGAACTGAGACAGTCTTCCTAAGATTAAAAGGAAGGTTTTGGTTGAGGAATCTCTTTTGTGAGTTATTTGAGCATGTTTTGGATACCACTTTCATTTATTGCAATAACCAAATGTGGGATTCACCTTTCATAGAACCCCATGTTCCACGACCGCTCATAGCATATTGATATCAGGTACCACTTTATCCAGGAAATAATACAATGGGGAGCAATAAGGCTCCATCACATCAGGACTGATGAACAAGTTGCTAACATTTTAACAAAGCCCTTGGGGAAGGCCAAGTTCTTAGCCTTCTGAGAGAGATTTGGAGTCGTGGAAAGGCCCTCCCATGAGGGTCACTCTTGAGTTGGACATTAAGCTTTGGGAGCTCCTAGGGGCATGGGGTACTTCTTTGAGCTATATGAGCACAAGGTGAGTGGTTCAACTTCCCTTATGGAGTATATATACCCAAATATGATTGAGCACAAGGTGAGTGTCCCACCTTCCCCTATGGAGGAAAATATTTGAGAATAGGGTGAGTCGTTCACCTTCCCCTATGGTTGATGTCATATGCATAGGATGAGTGGTTCATCTTCTCCTATGAGTAGGATGAGTGGTTCATCTTCTCCTATGAGTAGGATGAGTGGTTCACCTTCTCCTGTGATTGCCCCAACATACATCATACCCTTACTGTCTGAGACTCTTGGGAAGTACCTCTCATTTGTCCAATGAGATGGGAAAAGTGGTTATCGGCCATATCACTACAGAGTGACGCATGGTATACAGTCATAATCCCTTGTTCTCCTTAATTAAGGGATAATCTCCTTTATTTTAGGAATAACTGTTGGATGACTTCAGAAAGACTTCTAACTTGAATTTATCCAACTAATTAATCCATAATGAATTAATTAATTATTTCCAAGCAGATGGTGAGACTAAATTCGATTTTGATTCACAATTTTTATTCAAGGACAAATTAAAATTGGAATATTCTGGATCCTATTTTTATCATTTCTTGTTGCTATTTTCAATAGATGGGGTCGAGGATGTCAGTTTGGGCTTCTTTCCCCTATAATGATGGAACTACCTCAAGGGATAATTCCTTCTCCCATGAGAAGAGGATCCACCTCCCATTCATATTTCCTATATAAACCTCCCTTCTTCCTAAACACAAGCTAGTCCTGGTGTTATAGTGGCTGAATTTTGGTTTGAGTAGACAAGCAAGCTATTACTAGTTGTAAGTATCTAGTTGTGCGAGGGAGAAGTGTGTTTTGGTTTGGAGTGAAGCCTAACGGGAAGAGCTTTAAAACTATTTTTGATTGAGGCCATCATGGAATGCTAGTAGAGGTGTGTGGGAACCTGGTCTTGTCAGAGGAGGACTGCAACGTCAAGACAAATGGTTGTAATCTCTCTTTGATATTAATATATGCAACCATTGATAGATTCCTACATGTTTTGTAATATTATATATTCATGGCTTAATGTTTCTTGACTTGTTAAGTAGGTTTAATTACAATTTGTCTATTATTATGTTTGTGTGTTGTTGTCGTATACTTGTTTTAAGAGCTTGACGAAGGAAGCGAGAGATAGCGGAGTGAGCAAGCAAGGACATCATCAAGCATGATAAGCGACCAAGAGGTAGGCCCTCTTGATTGATTCTAACCTAAGGAAATCTTCCATAGAATGTATATGTTGTGGCTAGACCCATTATCGAGCTAGAGGAATTCGTTCATGTCCGCAATTATAATTTTACTTCACCACACCTATAAACATGGGATTAATTTCTCACTCAAGGTAGTGGTAAGGTTGGGGGTAGGAGAACTAACTGCCACAATGGGAACATGGGACTAATCACCCACTCAACGTAATGGTTAGGTTTTTAAGGTTTACTATTGCCTTTGTTTTTTGGTGTTTCAAAAAACCTCGACATGGTATAAGAGCCATGGAAGAGGTTCAATTCCTCGAGTTGCATTTGAGGGGGGACGTTGGAGTGATTGTCACACTAACCTCATTATGAATCGATTAGGTGGAATAACCACCACCTTAGGAACATGGGACTAACCACCCACTAAAGGTAATGGCAAGGGTTTGGAAGTTTACTACTACGTGCAGGTTTTGGGGTAATGGAAAACCTCAACATACATATTTACTTAATACAATTAAATGTGTGTGTGTGTGTGTGTGTGTGTGTGTGTATAAGCCCCAAGGATTAACTCAGTTGGTCAAAATCAGTGCCTCGCCATTCGGGAGGTCACAGGGTCCATGCTCCCCGAAGCCCTTGGGGTTAGGCCTAGCTAGCGGGCCACGGGGCTAGATTCCCTTTGGGGTCGATCGGCCCAGATTTTTCCGTGGAAGTAACCGCCACCCATTGACCAGGGTGTCGGTGAACCACAACAAAAAAATAAAATATAAAAAACTATATTTAATACAACTAATATCTATATTTTCGTCATATATATATTATAAGCGCACACGCACACAGACACACACACTTACTTTTTCTCTCTATATGCATCTTTACATATTTAATTAATACAAGTAAATTGTTAGATATATCAACAAAATTTCCATCAAAATTTTGATATCCAAAAATAGTTGTAAGGATTACAAGGACTTTGCCTCCCATACACTCATGTTATAATTAATATGAAACATCCTGAACTTTTCATTATATCACAGTGCCATCATATGATATTTAATTAAGGGTTTCCTATACTAGACCTTAATGTTTTTGGAAATTTGAATAGAACTCAACAATCGATATAGAGAAATACAGAGTGAGCCACAACTTTATGGAAAATATCATACATGGCATTACCTTTAAGGATGCTTAACCAATCAATGCCTCAATATTTGTCTTCTTATATGTCTAATCCTTATTTTTGTTTAAGTGAGGGATTATTTTGTTCTAGGAATGAAAAAGATTTTGTTAAAATGAGGTTTGATTGGGGTATAATTAATAATGGAAAAAGATTCTTTAAATCTTGACCACTAAGATACTTATTTTGAATAACTTTCTTTTATGATTGATCTTGATAGGTAAGGTTCTATACATGTTTGTCTCATTTTATTTTAGATAGAAGAAAATTATTATACTTATATATCACAATCCAAGGAAATTTCCATAATAAGAAAGAACGTGTTGTTCATATATTATCATAGAAATGTTGTTACAAGCATTGTGGCTCACTGTTAGACATCTCAACCTTTATATCATCTTCCTATCACACTACTTGATGCATACATCTACCGACAAAATTCTACATTTAGATTCTATCTCTATCAAAATTACCATGAGTCTATCTCTTTGATTCTTATAGCCAACATAGGCTCTCACATAAATAATTGAAATTAATTCCGTCATTGAGATTTCCACCTAAGGTTCATTATGCTTCCTCGAAATGTTCCATACTTGGTTTGCAACAATTATTTTTCATGGTTTCTATTCCGATTCTCTCCTTCATGTTATAACTTTATATCCACATCAACATCAATCCATATTCCATGTTCAAGTGGCTTTACATAATTGCCTTTGCATGTGATCCATTACTCACCTTTTCTTCCTGGAAACAACAATGATATGTACAATCTCCCATCTTGATTCAAGTTATATGATACTATTCTCTAGGATGTAATAAATCTTTGACTTGTTAGCCCTTGATCCACATGTAGCTTTTTCTATCTCAGTTGGTATTGGTGGTACATTATCACAATGCTTTTACACGTCCACTATTAGTCATGTTCAATCTATTCTTCAACATAACTTCTTTCCTTTCACCATTTAGCATTATGTTTCCTTCTTGATACCATCATGGCTTGTCTAATCTCATAATGATTTCTCATCATTTGATGTCACTTTGTAAAATTGGGTTTTCCCTCCAATTACATATCGACATTCCCTTTCCCTTAAGGCATGCATTTATGTAGCTTTACCTAGTTGCCATGAATCACTTTGTTGATGGTCTCTTTTCCCCACTATAATTCCCTCTTATCAAAATCCTTCTTCCACTGGGAGCCCATCGACCCAATGTTCTCTTCCCTAACTCATCTCCAATTAATCTAGACTCGTCTTTTTTCCTTTTCTTATAATGTTTACAATCTTTGTGCTTGTGCAATTAACACACTCTAAACTTTTGTGTTCTCTTCTTCTATTGTTGGTTTGCATCATATCTCTCCTTTGTAAATGAGTAAATGAGACTCTCGTATTCTTTATCTTAATCTATTGGTGCTCCTTCCTTGTTCACGTTTCCTCATGTCGTGAAGTCATAAAACAAGACGAGAAAATAGTGTATAACTTGCCAATATCTCTTAATTTTGATAATTTCTAAGGATTTTTAAAGTTTTTAGAGTTTTGGTGATTTTTAAGATGCATGTTTTTATTATATAAAATTTGGGTGAAGCATTTTTAATATGGTTTTTTTGAAGAGAGAGAGAGAGAGAGAGAGTATATGAATTAAATTTAGTCTCGAATGTTTTCCTTATATTGAAATCTAAATAGTTTTGAACTCCATCCTTCCCAAACTGATTGAATAGACAGAGATTAAGATGTGAGTTGTAATGGTTTAAATTATTTTATCAAAGAGGATGATCAATTATCATATATTCAATGTTGAATCCCAAACTCATTATGAAAAAGGTCTGGTCAAATTTGTTTTGTTTCAAAATATTACTATTGCTAAAAGAAAATCTAGATATAAAAGATTAAAAATAATAATAATAACAACAACATGATATATTTTGAATTTTAAAATACCTTACTCATAATTAATTTAATTCCAAATCCAACTCTTCTAGAGTTGGTAACTTAATTGGTTGGGAGCACTCTCTCATTCTGAGGACAATTCAATTCCAAAAGATAAATTAAAAACTTTTATTGTACTTACCGAAAGTATAATTTTTTATTAAATTATAAATTTCTATAATTAATATAGATAGTATGCTTAAAACATAAAACTAAGCGCAATAAAATAAATAATATTTGATTTTTATGCATCATGCTGATATTATCAACGTTCATCAATTTTGGCAACAACAAAGATCTCACGATTTTCATTGCTGGAAATCAGCAAGCACTTAGCAGGCCAACTGGCAAGGAGAATCCTACACAGAGATAGAGCAGGAACTGAATCAAAGGAAAATCAAGCAATCTAATCAACAGGACAAGCTTCATTGGGGTCACACGCCTAAAGGTATGTTTACCACGAAGGAAGCACATCATCTACGCTACACTCCCACGCAGGCAAACAAAGACAAACACTGGGATCAAGTATGGAAACCAGGTATATGGCCCAAGGTCTCCACTTTCTTATGGCTGGTAGGAAAACAACGAATTCTAACATGGGACAAGTTGCAAAAACGAGGCTTCATAGGACCTTCAAGATGTCCTAACTGCAACCTCAACGCAGAAACAGTTGTGCATCTAATGGATACCTGTCCTCTTGCTACTCAATTATGGGAGAAAATTGATAACTGCAACAGAAGATCTGGCAGAAGACAAGGAGATATTGCATAAACCATCAGAAACTGGCCAAGGAATCCCTTTCAAAGCTCTCTGTTAAACTCTCTATGGAACGTCATCCCAGGTTTCTCTTACTGGATATTATTGAAAGAGAGAAACAATAGAGTCTTCAACAACTCCAGCAAGCCCATCGATACTCTATGGCTTCTCCTCCAGTACAATCTGCGAGAGACTCTAGCATTAAGACAATGGCTACTTGCGAACCTGTCAGAACTCCCTCAGGAACGCCTCATCTTAAATGCCTGGAACATGGACTTTTCCTCTCCGGTCCAAATCAACCCCTGTTCCCCAGCCAGCTCTGCATCTCCTCTAATCTGGTCTCCCCCTGCTCCCAATTCGTTCAAATTAAAATTTGATGGCGCGACTAAGGGAAACCCAGGACCTGCTGGTTACGGAGGAGTCTTCAGAGATGAAATGGGCACAATCAGACACATTTATCACGGCAATATCGGCATCGACACCAACGATGCAGCGGAGCTGGAAGGAATCTGGAAAGGAATCTGCATAGCAGAGCAAGAAAACTTGTATCCTCTTGAGGTTGAAGGAGACTCTTTCATAATAATAGCAGTGATCATCAGAATCCAGGCAGGCTCCCCAGCTTCTAAACCAGCCACAAGTTGGAGACTACTTAGCAGACTGGAGCAAATGGAGGAAAGGTTGCGGATACCCCGAAGCATCACTTTCAGGCACATAAGGCACACAGCCAACAAAGTGGCAGACAAAATGGCTAACCAAGGGGTCAATCAGCAGATTAACAACTTCTCAAGCCCTCTCAGTGATACAAATGATGAACAACTACAGAAGGAATGCATCGCTCTGGCGCAACATGACTATTCAATCCAGGCAGAGAGGCGCTGATCGGAATGCTAGCAAGATAAGGTTGGAGATGTCAGGCAAAGGATCACTCGCAGGTGCCATTGGTCACTGCCAATGTCCAGCTCCTCTCACTAAGGCTCGAAACTGGCCACGCAAGTCAATGAAGGCGCTCGTCCTATGTTCAATCAGGCCCACTTCTGAGCTGGAGAATGCCCATAGCTGGCAGCGCATTTTTGGTCAGGAAGACAACCTGATACACTCCCTTCCATCAAATGGTCAGTGTAAGCGTCAGGCGCACTCATGGTTCAGCCGAGACACGCGCAAACTGGAGATTGGTTTCCAATCGATCCGAAAACATGCTAATCTAATGCAAATTTGTCATATGAGTATGTCAGAATGCCACGGTATTGGCTAGAAATGTCAAGGCTGCGGCCCTGCTATAAAATACTTTGTTTTTAATATAGAAATAGTCTAATTAAGAAAAAAAAATATTTAAATTTAAATTTAATATAATTTAATCTTTATATAAAATATTTACTTTATAAAAAAATCTTCAATTTCTAATGATCCAAAAAACTTTTTAAATAATATAACAATATTCATTATTTAATAGTTACATGTGTTTATATGCATATATATAAATGATTAAAATAAAATATTTTGTAGTTATATTTATTTTAATGTTTATAAAGATTAATTTATGTACATGTAAGATCTGTTTTCATTGGGTTTGATTTTTTTTAAACCTTGATACAGATTTTAGATTGGCTTAGTAAGTGACGTCATTGTTGGTTTGGGATTGGCCCTTTTCAACCTGTAATTTGATTTTGGTCATTTGATTTGATTTTGGATCGACCCTTTTAAAGCTGTTAAATATCATGGGTCGTTCTTAACACAATTGTTAATGCCTTCTGTGCTCAATTCAATCATTGCCCGATGCTGTGTTGCTGAAAATTGAAGCGCTTCAATTCTTTAAAACCTATGTCTGCTGTTGCGCTTCAATTCAGAGACAAATCTCTGATACCCGTGGCCGCTATTGCACTTCAATTCAATTCAAATTCTCTGATACCCATGGAAATTGGTTTGCACAACCCAAAAACAGAGGTCCATACGGTGCTTATTAGACAAGGCCATGGAACTTGGCTTGCACTGCCAAAACAAGCAGGTCTGATAATGTATGTATAAAATGCGTAACTTATCTCTTAGAATTTGGGAGGATTAAATAATTGAATCGCATAGATTTCACGGGAATCTCAACTGAATAAAAAAAAAATTTCACATGACGCGACGCAGAGAATTGCATGAAATGTACTTGTACTACTGTGCTAAAATTATTTTATGCGGCATGGTGGACAGGACAATATAAAAATAGTGGTGAGATTTGTCCAATCTTTTGATTCTAAAATCTCTTTCTGTAGATGTTGGATTTCAAATTATGCACTGTTTTGTTTTGTAGTTGTTCAGTTTTTTCTCTCACAAACGAATTGGGTTTTGATTTTAATGATTCGGCAGAATAGTTGGATTCAATAGCCTTTCCTTTCAATATGTTTGACAAAGGACGCACATTCAAACAGTGCACTTATTTTGACGAGATCAGATCCACATGGGCCGAGTGTTATGAAGGGTTTTTTGGTTTGTTTTTCCAGGATTGAGTAGGAGGGTTTTAATGATTGCACTCTGTTCTTTCGCTGAGAATGAATGAGAAGGTAATCGAATTTATGGTGGAGATGAAGATCCTTCTCTCTTTTCAAGTGAAATGATGAGCGGGCTGAGTGTTATGAAGGGATGACCTAGAAGGACAGTTTCTCCCGTATATGGAGAAGATGAGCAACGTGGAGTGTTATATGGAGAAGATGAGAAGATGTGGAGTGTTACATGGAGCATATGAGCAGTGTGGAGTGGAGGGGGTGGAGCTCGTGCCGGTATTCCCATCCCAAATTTATATATACATATATATATGCCCTACGCCCTACCTGTACTCTAGTGGGACCGACCCCGACCCTGTGCATAGAACAAATTCCGTACAAAAAGCTCAAAGGAAAAGGCATGTCAGCGAGCGAGAGAGCAACAACTTCATCTGATTTTATGGGAATCACAAATCAAAATGTCTGACCTGACCACTGTGTGTTTTCTATATCCTTCCCAGCCGCAGTCCACTCGATCTAGTCATATATCATGCAAATATGGGTATATTTTCTTATTTTTCATCATGTTATACATTAAAAATGGGATAACCCCACCCCAGTGAACTTTATTAGTTTGATTTGATTGTTGTAGGTTTATTTTCAGCTTCTCCACAGGAATGGATGCAAGGAGCAGCCAACTAATTGATGGCATTTAGGATGCTGCTCCTTCCGTGATTGATGGGCTTTAGGATACGCAGGTGTCAATTTTTTTGTTTTGTTTTTGTTTTTCTTTTCAAAGTTTTTGTTAGATAAATCATAAATAAATATTAAATTTAGAAATAGAAATGAAAAAGAAAAAGGATAGTTTTGTGAGGTAAGAATAGATTATGTATATTTTTTTTTATTGTCACTGACTTTTAAGAGATATTATTTTTGCAGAGAATGACTCGAATATATATGTATGGACAAAGCATTTACATCTCCCCCATGTTCATGACAGAAATTAGCATTTATTTATTCATTATGTATTTACTCTTGAAAATCTCATAATAAAAAAAATATTTTTTGTTTGAAGAGGCTAAAAAGCCCCTTCTCAATGCCCTTGAAAAGGAACTATGGCTGTTCTTAAAGGCTTGTGCATCCTCTCTCCTTTTCCACTTCTTAGTTTTTAGTATGTAATTTTTAAATGCATTAAAACAACTCTTGTTTTTGTATTCATGTTATTTTATGATTGATGGCATTTTTGTACTATGTTTGTGATTGTGTATGGTAATGTTTGATGTTTGAGTTTTATTTAATGTTTGTGTTTACAATGAATATGTATGCCATAAATCACAAACATAGTTCAATATAAATAGAACATTTTTTATTTAAATATTTTACATATATAATTAAAAAATGTATAATATCTTTCTTAAGGGAAATTGGAAATTGTTTTATGTATATTATTTTATTTTTCCTTTTTAATCTAATTACAATATTATGTATTATTATAATAGTTTATTATAATAATTCAATTTAATTTTAAGGGGTGGTAGGTGTGACACAGGCAAGTTCCCTCTGTGGACAGAGGCAACCCCTCTAGCCCTAGAGTGGGTCTAGTCACCGCAAAGACAATACCAAAGAAAATTTCCTTAGAAAGATGGTGTTATGAAGGCCTACCTTCAGATCGATGTTCGATGAAGTCCCCGTCGTGTCATTCTAGCTCTTGTTCTTCTAATCACTTGTACCTGAAAACAACATGTAGAGAAACACCACGAATGTAATAGGAAACAACTAAACAATCTACTTGAAGAGTCAAGGAACCTCAAGCTATCGACATACAATTTCAACATGCGATATAGGAAACAAGCTATTGATTTGTATATATATCTAAGTAAAACTTACAACCGAACCTTCATGTCGTAAGTCTCCTCGAAGGTTTCCATCGGTATGTCTCCGTAAGCATTTACTTGTGAACCATCTCCCAAGGGAACAAATGACTCTCTCTTCAGTTCGAAAAGTTGATGCTAGAAAGTTCTCAAATCAACTCTCCTCAAACAATATCAAGCCAAAATACATATGAGGCTACTTCCACACTCCAATAACACTCTCTACCTCTACCCCACTCTTAGAAACATGAAACTATCAACTCACATCTAGCTATTATCCAGTTACATCCAAGCTACCTCCAAGCTTGCTCCAAGCTAACTGATCTCATTCATGGAGGAGACATTTATAGGAGGGAAAGGTTCCATAAGAAATGGGAGGAAGAGCTTATCTCTTAGGGAGGTTGTACAAAAGGTATTTCCCGTCGATGGCTCAAATATATTTCCCCTCCCCCATCGCTAGGTACAAAAACCACTATTTGGGTGTCTGCAAAACTATTGGAATTCACAAAATAGTTTTAACACATATAATATTTGTGGAACAAGTGGTAAAAAAGTGTGGCACATACGTTGCATCAACACCAAGAAGTGGAAAATAAGGCATATAGTCATAGTCTCTAGTCACATGGTGCTTGGGCTAAGTACTCAAGTTCTTATCATAGCACTTGGTCCAATTAGTGTGCACTCAAAAGCATGGGAGAAGAGTGATAAGTAACACAAGTGGCATCCAAGTGGACCATAACATGATAGGGAAACACATTTGGGGATAGGTGGTAGTGACAGAGAAATGTCATGGCTCAAGGTGATGATGTGGATACACATGGACGCATTGAAGGGTGCCATGTATCACTTGTATATTGTGCTTTTGGGTGATCCAGTGGTTTGGTTCAAAATCACACACGGAACCACCCAAAGAGTGCCATGTGACATGATGATGTCACCATGGTGATAGCATGATATCCATAGATTTTTCCCCTTGGATGGTTAAGGACATGGTCGTGTGACATGGTCTTATGGGTCAAGGAAATAAGCCCCCAAGGGAAAAAGTGATTGGAACAATGTCATGTGGCCTTGACCCTATCAAAAAAGTACATGAAACTTTAGTGTAAATAATGGGTTCAACATTGAATTTATTGAAGGTGACAACCCATGATTATTAATTTATGGGGGCTAGTAAACTCCTCATGTTGGTCCTATATAAGCCATTACATCATAAACCATAAACTATAAATACAAATTAAATGGCGATGATGTGCGTGTCACTAAGTTTATTGAGTGCGCATCTAAACCAAATCAAGTATATTAAATACAGAGAACCAAAGCAAGAGAGTTGAGTTTATTTTTATTTTTCTCTCTTTGTGTGACGCGATTACCTTCTCACTTTACCTAAAGAACAAATCATAGGAAGAATGAAGAGTGAAGAGGATGTTTAACTTATATCGTTAAAAAACCAAATGAATTTGGCTGGTGTATATTTGAAATGCATATTGTGAATGAAAATGAGAGGAACTCCAAAAGAAACAATTATGTTAAGTTATTGTTTAAGAGATGTTGGGATAAGAGGTGTGAACCATATTGTAGAGGAAGAAAAAATGACATCAAGAACCAACGAGTATACCATAGGATACAATTGAAAATTCTTATGAAAATGTAGTCTATATTTAGGGAATAATAATTCATATTTGAGATAGAGAATAAGAGCTTCATATAACATGAGAACAAAAATATAAAGTATTACAGGTCTAAGCATATTTGTGTTGCAATAAAATATCTAGTTGTGTGAGAGTTGAATAAGTGACATCATTACAAATAAGTCAAACTGTTTGAATTGAAATAAATCTTATGAGTTTGAGTTTAAAAAAGGATAAAATAGGGATCTATAAGGAAAATCAATGTGGTTCTTCGATATAGGGAGTGGGTGTTTCCCTTATGTTGCTTCCTATAAACTTCAAGGAGTTGGTTCTTCCTTTAGGTTGGTGCGTGTAAAGATAAGGTTGGTACTTGCAAACAATAGGGCTTGGTGGCACTAACAAGTGGGTGATTGTAATTCAAAAGGTGTTGGTGCCTCCTGCGAGTTGGTGCTTGTAGAATAGGGGATGATTGTCTCCTTTTGGTTGGTGCCAGTAAATTTGAAGTAACAGTTGGTTGGAGGTTGCATTTAAATTAGGAAAAAAAGGAATATTTTTGGTTTTATCCCTTTATGGGTTTCCATGTAAATATATGTGTCTCATATGTGTATGATGTATGATCAATTTTGTTGTTGTGTGATTGATTAGTTATAGCAAAATAATATTAAATATTGGAAATTATATAATACTAATTCATCGCGCTCTCAATATTATCCTAGTTTCTAACAATTTGTATCAAATTCGATTCATTCAATAATAGTTTGTGACCACTAGCATTTATATCTCAAGGGATCATGGCTAACTAATATTATCTTTCCCCATTATATGGAATATCATTATTAAATGGATCATATTATGCACTCTAAAAGGAAAGAATAAAATCTATTTAAAGGTTCTTGGGTTGGATGTATGGCTATCCATTGTAAATGGAAAGGAGAATGACTATAATATTGAAGATATGAAGACAATCTTGAATGGGTTGTCTAAATAAAATTCTAACAAGGTAATTTGTTGAGAGAGTGAAAATGAGATATGCAATAAGTTGCAATTCATCTATGATTAATATTCTCACATGGCATTCGAAGTCAAGAAATATTCTTAGAACGAAAAAGTACACATATATTTAAAGAATATCAAATAGCATGATTGATTAAGAGACGACTCTTATAAGAACAAAGCTCGGATCGAAAGGAGGCAACACAAGATATCAGAAAAATGTAAGCAACTTATCAAATACTTCAAATGTGGAGAAATAGGTCACAATGCTACTAATTTATCAAATCTCGAGATAGACAGTAGAGAAGATGGAGAAGGAGCGACATTCGTAGGTAAGTTTGTTTTCTTTTTTAATTGTAGAAGAATAAGTTATCTTTCTTCTAAATGTCTATATGTAATTTTAGAAAATGGTAGTGATAATGAAGAACATGATGTTCAGAGAAAATATTACGAGCTAAATAGAAAAAGTGTTTACTCCTTAGAAGATGATTGCTTGTTAGAAAAAAAGAGAAAGACATACATCTAGTATTTATGAAGAGGGATCTATACTCATGGCTATATAGGATCATCATATTGTTCAAGAAATTAAAGCCAATCAGAAAGAGATATTAGATTCATAAGAAAAAGAAGTTGAAAGTGAAATATACCATAGATTTGAACATGTTAGTTCCCCTAATGAGATAGATGAAGAAGAATATAGAGTAAATCTTGAAGGAGAGTTGATTACTACTCTAGATAAGTTAAAGAAGGCCAAAAGAGAGAACATAAGAATGAAGGAAAAATTGAAAGATTCTGAAAACTAAAGTCATTCTTCTGATAACAATTCAGTGAATCTTTAAAAGGTCCACCTAGAAGAAGCAAAAATAATTGAATAAATCCTATCAAAGAAGCTAAAGCACAAGGAAAATAGTTATGAAAGACTAAAAAATGATAATACATCCTTAAGAAAGGGTCTATCCAAGGAGCATAAGAAAGAAGGACACATATCTAAGGTTCATCCTTCATTATTCTGAAAATAGATTTAGAAGAAGCCAAAAGAATGAAAGAAGTGATGACTAGTTAACTGATTGAAGGAGAAGGTGTTTGTGAGAGATTAAAAGTTGAGATTGTCTCATTGAGAAATGATTTGGAAAATACCAATGAATAGATAAATCAATATCAAATGTTTGATAATAGTACCAACATTTTAAATGATATTCTTAGTAGCCAAAGATCTCCTCTCATCAAGACTGGTCAAGGTCATGAAGAAGAATCATGCACCAACAAGGTTGAAGGAAAAGAACCAATTAACTATGTTAATGAAATCAAAGGACCTAACACCAATATAGATAAGGAAAATATAAATCAACAACATCAGAAGAGGGAAACTTACAATATTTCGAACAACTAAGAAGGTCAATAAAGAATTCAACAAAATCACTATATCCCTCAAAGATAAATCTATTAAAGAAACAACAAACCATATCAAGAAAGAAAAATTGTCAGTAAGTACAATTTTTATTTTTATTTATTTTTTATTCATTTGTACTTTTTTTATGGTAGATGTCATTCGTGTACAATTCTTTTCCATAGAGTTGTCCATTATAAAACCTACCTAGCAGATAATCATGTTAGAAATTAGCCTTATCAGTCGTCAAGAACTAGGGACAACATACTTGAAAATCCCCATAGGTACATTCTTATAAGAAACAATTTATTTCTCCTTTTCTCAATTACATTGAATGTTATAATTGTACAAATTATGGGCACAAAGAAATTGAGTGTAAAAGTGGCAAGATCAGACCTTCTTCTTAGAATAAGAAAAAAAGGAATAATTTTTTTTAGGAAAAGAGGCGTAAAGAAGTAGAAGAGTTTGAATTTGTAATCTATTCTTGAAGTCAAGGAAATACATGGCATCTGGCAAATGGGCATTTAATGCACAAGAAAAGAGATAATAACAATGAAAACAAAGGCACAAATCAAGCTAAGGACCAACAAATTTACATATTCATATTAGCAGTAAAGGAAGCAGGTTAAATGGAGCAATAAATCAACATAGATCTATTTTTTCTCATAAACCCAATTAGAGTAAAATTAAAAAAACAATTGGTAAAATAATGAATTCCTCAAGAAGGCCCTCCTAATGTAACTTTGAAAGGAATAAATCGACTAACTCTCATGAAGGTGGTATTGAGTTACAACTAATTTTTTCCCTTATTGGATGTCCCTGAAGGATTTAAATATGATAATCATGGAAACCAAACAAGTGGCCATAGAAGTTTCATGATTAATACACAAAAATGAAACAAGAAGAAAGCACAAGGACATGTGGTCCAGACTTATGCAGGAATGCAACATAATACAGATATAAAAATAAACACAGAGATGCAACATAAATGAAACTTTGTTTAATTAATATCAGAGAACTAAAATATGTTTACATACATAATGGAAATAAACTAGCTTGGGCGATGGTGGCTTATCTCTGAGAAGATATCTGGTAGCTACATGTTCTGAACTATGTTACAATGAGTATCAAAGGCCTATTTATTATTGAGAAACAATGGAAAACCCTAAACATCCAAAAACCTAACCCTAGGAGATGAAGCACCAAAACTATGGTCCCCATTAGGTAAAATTGACACATAAACTTCCTAGGGTCCTAACTTTGGCATACAATCTCTATTTGATATGCACGATACCTAGTTATAAATATATATATCAAAGGAATATAAATTTGACTACAAACATCAATCAAGGTCTCATGTTTTCTTGTTTTCCAAAAAAACATTATTTAGGGCCTCAAAATGACTCTGGAAGTTCAAAGCTTGAAAAACTTCCAAAAATAGTAAATTGTTCTACAATTACGAAAATTGAAAGACATAATGGTATAATGGTGGGGGTCCAAGTGGAATAGGCGGGTGGCCACCAATATCCACTTGGATCATTCCTCCCCCCTTAGGAAGCAATGTACCCCATTATATTGAGAACCTCCATGAGATGGGGAAAATTCATTGAACTTCGTCCCTAGTGAGCCAATTGCCTTGGTGCAAGATTTGGCCAACATTGATAGCCCACTACATTTGGATATTATACTATTGAGTGTTCTTGATCTACGTTTCCATGATCCGATTAGTTGTGGCCTATTCCATGTAGTTTGATTTTATCTTTATTGGTGTGAGTTGTTATGTAATGTCTGGTGTGTCTAGTAATGGTGGAAAATATGGCCGAAGGTGGTCTACATTGAACACTAGGTGTAATCCAAGGAATGGGGGGATTCTCTGCTCAAAAATATTATCTCCAAAAACATTGGTAATGTTTTAAGGCTTGTATCAGAGTGGTATGAGCTTCTAGTGTGCTACAGTAAGGTGTTCTTTCTACAAATGCAACCACACTTTTTCGCGCACCTGAAACTTTCATGGCATCCAATGTTGATCATGTCGTTGCTTTTACTTGGAACTGAACTTCTCCAAGATGTCGTGAACCTACTGGCAGATGTGTTTGATGCATTCAATAAATCTGGTTGCTTTATCAACCTCAGATAGTAAATGTGTGGATTCTGTCTGTGTAGTCGTATGATGCATGACAACATCAATTAAACACAATGGTTGAAATCCTAGACCCACTTGAAAGGGACGTCGACCATTCGAGATATTGAGAGCTTTGTTATAACTATGTTGCACATATGGAAGACTCTCATACCAGGTTCGTGGACGCTTGGAGTTGTACATGCAGAGTATGTGCATTATCATCTTGTTGATTACCTTTGTCTAGCCATCAATCTGGGGATGGAATGCAGTTGACTTGGTGAGCTTGGTGTCCAATAGTGTCAACTTGACTAGAATGTGCTCAGGGTCATTCTATCCTGATATGATATAATGGTCTACGGGATCCCAAAATGTACCCACACTCATTTAAAGAAGAGTTTGGTAGTGTACTCTACTGTGATACTCTTCTTACATATTGCCAATATAACCATCTTAGGAAATTTGTCCACGACCACAAATACACAATCATTACCATGTTTGGTAGAAGGGAGTCTAGATAGATAGTCCATAGAGTTGGATTCCAAAAGATGGATGGGATTAGGTAGAGGAGTGTACAACCTTGCTTCTTTATGCTTGTCTTGGTAATGGCATAGGTAGTGCAGGATTTGATATATTTCCCAAAATCATGTCAGAGTTTTGGCATATTAAATTACTTGTGTAGTACGACCACAATTATCTCCACACCAAAGTGTCATATGACCTAACTATAGTGTGCCTCCCAAATCAGCTTGGCATGCTCACTTTATAGAACAAAATGGTAGCCTAGGTATCATAATAATCTGTCTCGGAGGTGGAATTCAGGAACTTGCTTGCCATCAACTAGCATATGGTGTGTGGAGGTGAACTCTGGATCATTTTTGGATAGTTGCGTCCATCCAAAGGTCTCGTGGCCTCAAGAGTTAAGAACAATAGTCAATGACGCAATTGGGAGATGTCTGAGGTAGTATGCAACATGATTGGTGTTTCCATTTTTATATCTATTGTCAAAGAAGAATTGTTGCAGATATGTAGACCACTTATGATGGAAATTGTTCTACAACTTCCCTTGTGTCTCTATAAACTAAAGAGGTCTATTATCGATGTGGATGATCATCTCATTCTCAAGAATGTAATGGTTCCATTTCCCACAAGCCTGCATGATGGAACACTTCTCTTTATCATATGTGGGCTACTTTCAAATTGTATCAAAAAGTGTCTCACTATGATAGGTCACTTGATTCCCGTGATGGGTCGGGACTGCACCAATAGCATAGTCAAAGGCATCTGTCTCAATTTCAAATAGTTTTTGTAGGTATGGAAATGTGAATACCGATGTATAGGAGAGGTTGTGCTTCAAATAAAAAAACACCTTCTATTGCGACTCTGACTCAAAGGCCAAGCGATATGGGGGAATCCCAACACAAACCTCCAATATAAATTTGCAAGGCCCAAAAAGTTGTGAAACCCTGTTAGAGTGGTTGGGGCTGGCCAATTCCGAATGACTTTAATCTTAGACGGTTCCACATGTGTGCCTCGCTCATCTATGATGTAACCCATATATTGCACCTAGCTCATGCCAAAGATGCATTTATCAAATTTGCCACATAGTTTGTGCTGCCACAGGGTTTGAAGGACCCACCTAATGTGTTGCAAGTGTTCTTCCTAACTCTTGTTGAATATGAGGATGTCATCTAGATAAACAACCACTAATGAGTTCGTGAAGGTTTGAAAGATGTCATCCATTAGCCTCACAAAAGTATCAGGGGAATTTGTCAACCCGAAGGGCATAACCAACCATTCAAAAAGGCCTTCCTAGGATTTGAATTTGTTCTTCCATACATCTGTGGGATTTATTGGAACATGGTGATAGATAAAATTCAGATCGATCTTGCTGAAATACTTGCCCCCCCTTGAGTTGGTGTAGAAGGTCATCAATTCATGGAATTGGATACGTGTTCCTCACATTGATCTTGTTTAGTGCCTGATAATCAATGCAGAGCCTCTAGGTCCCATTCTTCTTCTGTACAAGTACAATTGAGCTTCCACAAGGCTAGGAACTTATTTGGATGTGCCCTTTTTGTAGAAACTCCTAGATTTTCTGCTTGATCTCTTTATTTTCTAAAATGTTATAATGATATATCGGCATGTTGGATAGAGGTGCTCCAGGAGTTGTATCGATCAAATGCTTGACCTGATAGTGCAAGGGTACCCCTATGGGTGAGGAGAAGATGTCCATGTATTTATCCACAACCTTATCCACTTGCTTCTACTACGTGGGCGAACCCTTCCTGAGGGTCATGGATGTGGCCATGATCTTCCCCTTACTTTGAGAGTGAATGAGAAAGAAAATAAATTTCCCGATATGGGAGATGATCTTACTACATTGTTTAGCAGAGATAAAAGAGATGATGGTAAGTGGGGCTACCTATGGTATCCTATATAACTTATTAACGAGAGAAATAATAGCAGTGCAAGGCCTTGAAACATACACACATGACACTTCCATAGTATGGTTGACCTAAGAACATCAGAATGTTAGAGAGGAGAAACATCACACAATACCTCATCCAAGAAGGGCTTCATGTTATAGGGAAGGTGACACTTCTGGCTATTGTGGAGATCTCATCCTTGGTGAAGCCACCTGATGGTGTACAAATGCAGGTGTGGTGTGATTGGTAAGCCCAAATATTTCATGACCTCTTCTGAAATGAGGTTATTTTGGCTTCTGTTTTCAATAATGAATTGCAATGATGAATCGTCCACCCACATATGTGAGTGGAAGAGATGTTGCCCCTCCTTTGGATCTTCGAGTTCAATCTTCTAGATCTTGGTGGTGGCAATAGTGGCACTAGGATCTACATCAATAATCTACTTCCCTTTTTCATTTCCCTTGCTGGTTTCGAACTTAGACTGCTTGGCTAGTGACTGCTTGCTTCGACGCTCACTTGTGTTGTGAGTGGGGCTCTTGTGGAACTCACACCACTTTCCTATGTCCTTCTTTCTCTTCGTGGTGTTGTTATTTGATTGCAGGTTCAATGGGTTATCTTGGGTCACTCCACCTTAGCTTTGTCCTTTGTTCTATGGTTTGGGGGCACCTTTCCCTTAATTTGAATTCACAGATCCAAAGTCTCGCTTCTCCTATTTAATCTTTTGCTTGATCTTGACATCATATCGGTGGGCGGTGCCAAGTGAGGAAATGTCTAGGAACTCCATCTCATAGTTGTGCTTTTGCATACAACCCCGGTACTTGACTACCAGATGCCACTCAGAATCCTTGATAACCAACTTCGTGCGAAGTGTGTGATAAATATTTGTGAACTTCAGCACATCTTGGTCCCTTCCCTTTTGTAGTGTGGTCCACTTTATGTACTTATCTTTATATCTCCTAATAGGTTAATACTTCTCCTTGATGTTATCTCAGAAAGAGTTCCAAGTGGGTGTGGTTGAAAACAGTCAGGGTTCCCTCTCATCCTTCTACTCACAGTAGGTTTCCCACCAGTTCTTGATGTGGGGGGTGACCTTGAGGAGTGCAAAATTAATATTTTCCCTATTGGAAAATTTGTGAATTGAAAAATACCCTTCCAACATATTTAACCATCTATCTACGATGTATGCATCTATCTGGCCTTCAAATATGGGAATGTCAAATTACAATTGTAACTTGAAGGGAGTGATGCCACCAGAGTGGCTTTTGGATGAAGATGCGTGACATATGGGCATCTGTCGAAGGATCTGGGAAAATTGTCCATCATTGTGTTCCTCTATCGCTCCAGGGATTCTTCAAGAAATATTTTGAAGGGATATCTTGTTCCCTCGTCTTTCTTTTCTTTCTCCATTGGAGGCCGTCGGGGTTTGTGGGGCTGGTATTGAAAATCTTCAACTAGTTCGGCCCTAATTCCTTATACCCCATCCTCATTCTAGACATGCAAAGAAAAACAGAGAAAGAGCATACTCCTCTTACACCACTAATTTAGACTTATACAAGAACACAACAAAATACAGATATAAACATAAACACATAGATGCAATAGAAATAAAACTTCATTTCATTACATTCAAAGAACTTAAATATTCTTACATACAAAATGGAAATAAACTAGCTCGGGTCATGCTAGCTTATCTCTGAGAAGATATGTGGCAGCTACATGCCTCTGAACTTTGTTACAATGAGTCTCGAACACCTATTTATTATTGAGAAACAATGGAAAACCCTAAACATCCAAAAACATAACCCTAGGAGATGAAGCGCCAAAACTATGGGCCCTCTTAGGGTAAACTAGTACATCAACTTCTCGGGGTTGTAAATTTGGTATAATATCTCCGTTTGACACAAATGAACCTCACTAGAAATATCTATCCAAGGACTATAACGTTTGACTACAAACGTCAATCATAGAATGATGTTTGCTCATTTTCCAAAAAAACGTCGTGTATGGCCTCAAAATGGCTATGGAAGTTTCCTTTTTGGGACGATGGTGGGAACTAATTTTAAAATTTTCCTCCATATCGAAATCCAAAAGAGAAGAGATGGAGGGCAATGTATCAGTTGGAAAGAGAGCAGATTTGTCATTATGTGGAACGGTTGTTTCCAGAGACATATTGGACTACGATAATAACACCATTCAAATTAAAATCCATGCAATCTTTGGAAATTAAAAATAAAATAAAAACATGCCAGTTTTCTAAATATAATTGCTTTTATATAGACGGCCTCAGTTTTCTAAATATAATTGCTTTTATATAGACGGACCCAGTTTTCTAAATATAATTGCTTTTATATAGATAGCAACGTGGTGGGGTGGAGTAGGTGTGTTTTAATGAAAATCTCATCCACTACGCCCATATCTTGGAGATGTTGGTTGGAATTTTGAAGAGGCGGTACGTCGGTTTTAAACTTTTTCAGATTACAAATTTGGAATATTCTTAAAATCTTTGAAATAACAGATGAGACCAGCCATCCGATTTTGTCATTTTTTAATTATTCTTAAATTTGAAAGATGAGACCAGCCATCCGATTTTGTCATTTTTTAATTTCATGGATTGATGTTGCGCAAAATTTAAAAAATATTTATGATAATGGATTGATGTTGCGCAAAATTTAAAAAATATTTATGATAATGGATTGATGTTGCGCAAAATTTACAGAATCCAGGGTACATACATTGAAAGGTGCGTTGATCTAAGTTTTACGCAATTTGGACAAACGAGCCCATTCCAATTTCCATTCCGTTGGTGGGAGCATTAAAGTATTTCGGTGGGAGTGGGACCAATACTTCAAAGTGCGGCTTTTTCTGCCGAGGAGGATTTGGGTGTATGTGAAACGGTTGGTATCGAGGCCAATGTATCCGTTGAAAGGAACACTATTTATATCAGGCATAGAAGGTTGCATAAAATTTAAATTTTCATTTTACTCTGGTGTGGTTGAACATTTCAGTCCAAGTCTGTACCTCCTGTCTGATGCATGCGTGCCTCTGTATGTGGCAATCTAATGCATGCGTGTCTCTGTGCCTGGCAATCTGATGCATGACTGTGTTTGTGTCTGTGCATAATCTTTCTGTGCCTGTCTGATGCATGTCTGTGCCTGTGCATGTCTGTGCCTGTGCATGAATCTTTCTGTGCATGTCTGTGCCTGTGCATGAATCTTTGTGTTCCTCTTATACTGAGTTGCGTGAGTGTGATTCTGTTTGCTTCCCAACGTCAAAGGAAGGGCGGTCCAGCAACTGAACAGTCACGGCTCTCTCTCAATAATGGCTTATTTTAATTTCAGGTACATACTATCATTAATTCATTTGTGCTCTGTTTTTCATTTTCTATAATATCATCTTAATTCATTTCCGCCATTTTAATGCATGCATGTCCCTATTTCAAATCGAAGAGTTCGATGGAAAACAACCTCCAATTGAGGAGTTCTTAAAGCATGATGAATGATGAATGGTCTTTTCGTTTCAGATTTCTTTACATTAATTTCTTCCTGGTCAAGCCACAACCAGAATAGCTTATATTCTTTATTTTTCTTTCTGTTAATTTCCAACCTCCAATTGAGGAGTTCTTAAAGCATGATGAATGGTCTTTTCGTTTCAGATTTCTTTACGTTAATTTCTTCCTGGTCAAGCCACAACCAGAATAACTTATATTCTTTATTTTTCTTTCTGTTAATTCCTTCTTTCAACCCTCTAATGGTGGAAATCGAAATGTAATGAGTATTAACTTTTAATTGAGTGAAACCCAAATGTAATGAGTAATTTTGTAATTCCTTCTTTCAGCCCTGTAACGATGGAAACTGAAATGTCAAACCAGCCATGTATTGGGTACGATGGAAACTGAAATGTCAAACCAGCCATGTATTGGGTACGATGGAAACTGAAATGTCAAACCAGCCATGTATTGTATTGGGTATTTTTTTTGATTGAGTGAAACCGAAATGTCAAATCAACACTGTAATGATTTCTTTTAATTGAAAGATTTAATTATAAGTACATTTCCCCTCAGTTTTGCTCTCAAAACAGAAACCAGTCCTTTCGTTTCAATTTTGTTTAGGTTAATTTCTTCGACCAAGTCAAACCACAGCAAGGAAAGCGTATTTTCTTTATTTTACTTTCTGCAATTCCTCCCTTCAGACCTGTAACGACGGACACTTATATTTCCTTTTAATCGTCTAAGAGTATTTTCAATTGATTTCTTTAGCTGGGTTATAACTACGACGGAAACCAAGGTGTCAAACCACACTGATATTTTCTTTTAATTCTCTAAGAGTATTTTCTATTGATTTCTTTACCCGTGTTATCGATCCATCCAATAGTTATTGTCCAGATTATCTCATCTATCGATTTGGTGCTTACGAGATTCATTCCTGGATTATTCCTTCATCCATCAATATATGTTTCTCCAACATTTAATTTGCATGCAATTTAATATGCATGTACACATGTTCAACATTTCAATGTCTTTAACTTTGGTTTCTTGAGGTGTAGTTTGAATATAGTCTGTATTTTTGTTTTATTTAAATTAATTTCTTGAGGTATAGTTTCAATAGGCTAGGCTAAGCTAAGCTAAGATACAATAAGCTAGTTTAGAGTAGGTTTGGATAAGGTAGGTCTAGCCTAGGATAGGGTATGGTAGGTTATGGTAGGTTATGTTAGATTAGAATATGGTAGTCTAGTGTTAGGCTAGGAATACATTAAGCTAGGCTAGCATAGGCTAGGCCACACTAGAGTAGGCAAGGCTATAGCCACCTAGGCTAGGTTAGGCCAAAGTAAGCTAGAGTAGGGTATGCTAGGGTAGGCTAGGCTAGGCTAGGAAAGAGTAGGATAAGTAGGTTGGGTTAGGCTATGAAAGAGTAGAGTAGGCTAGAGTAGGCAAGGCTATAGTAGGCTAGGGGAGGCTAGAGTAGGTTAGGCTAGGGTAGAGTAGGCTAAGTTATGCTAGAGTGGGCTAGAGTAGGATAGTTTATAGTAGGCTAGGCTAGAGTAAGTTAGTTTAGGAAAGATTAGGCTGGGCTATAATAAGTTAGGCTAGCTTAGGTTCAAGTAGGCTAGGCTAAGTGAGGGTAGGCTAGAGTAGGCTAGGCTAGAGTGGGCTAGAGTAGGGTAGGGTAGTCTAATCTAGACTAGGCTAGGCTAGTATAGAGTAGGCTAGGCTAGAGTACAATAAGGTAGGCTAGGATAGATTAGGCTAAGGTAGGCTAGGCTAGTCTAGGATAGAGTAGGCTAAGCTAGGTTAGCCTAGAGTAGGTTAGTCTAGGCTAGTATAGAGTAGGATAGGCTAGAGTACGATAGGGTAGGCTAGGGTAGGCCAGAGTAGGTTAGGCTAGGCTAGGCTAGAGTAGGTCAGGCTAGGTTAGGCTACAGTAGGTTATGCTAGGCTAGGCTAGTTTAGGCTAGAGTAGGTTAGTCTAGGCTAAGCTAGGCTAGGCTAGAGTATGATAGGGTAGGCTAGGGTAGGCCAGAGTAGGTTAGGCTAGGCTAGGCTAGAGTAGGCTAGGCTAGGTTAGGCTAGAGTAGGTTATGTTAGGCTAGGCTAGTGTAGGATAATCTAGAGTAGGTTAGGCTAGGCTAGGCTAGGCTAAGCTAGAGTAGGCTAAGTTAGGCTAGGCTAGATTAGGCTAGGCTAGGCTAGGCTAGATTAGGCTAAGCTAGGCAAGAGTAGGTTAGCCTAGGCTAGAGTAGAGTAGAGTAGGCTAGGCTAGGCTAGGCTAAGGTAGGCTAGAGTACAGTAGGGTAGGCTAGGGTAAGCGAGAGTAGGCTAAGCTAGAGTAGGTTAGGCTAGGATAGATTAGGCTAAGGTAGGCTAGAGTAGGCTAGGCTAGAGTGGGTAGGGCTACGTTAGGGTATGCTAGAGTAGGCTAGGCTAGGCTAAGCTAGGCTAAAGTACAAAAGGGTAGGCTAGAGTAAGCTAAGATAGAGTAGGTTAGGATAGGATAGGATATGATAGATTTGGCTAAGGTAGACTGGGGTAGGGTAGGCTAGGAAAGAGTAGGCTAGGCTAGGCTAGGCAAGATTATAGTAGGCAAGGGTAGGCTAGAGTAGGCTAGAGTAGGCTAGGCTAGGCTAAAGTAGGCTAGGCTAGGCAAGAGTAGGTTAGGTTAGGCTAGAGTAGGTTAGGTTAGAATAGGCTAAACTATAGTAGGGTAGGGTATGCTATGATAGGCTAAGGTAGGCTATCCTAGGGTAAGCTGAAGTACCCTAGACTAGAGTAGGGTAGGCCAGAGTAGGCTAGGGTAGGCCAGAGTGGACTAGGATAGGGTAGGCTAGGGTAGGCTAGGCTAGTACACTAGAATAGGTTAGGTGAACCTAGAGTAGGCTAGACCAGAGTAGGTTAGGCTAGAGTAGGCTAGGGTAGAGTAAGTTATGCTAGGCTAGGCTAACCTAAGCTAATGTAGGCTAGTCTAGGCTAGGCTAAAGTTCGTTAGGATAGGGTAGAGTATGTCATGTTATGCTAGGATATAGTATGCTAGGGTAGGTTATGCTAGAGTATGATAAGATAGACTATGCTAGAGTAGGCTTGGATAGGCTAGGCTAGGCTATACTAGAGTAGGCTTGGCTAGGCTAGGCTAGACTATGTTCGGTAGGCTATGCTAGGTGAGGCCACCTAGGCTAGGCTAGGCTAGGCTAGACTAAGGTAAGCTAGGGTAGGCTAGAGTTGGCTAAGCTATGGTAGGATAGGGTAGGCTAGGCTAGGCTAGAGTAGGCTAAGGAAGGCTATGTCAGGGTAGCCTAGAGTAGCCTGGGCTAGGATTAAGTAAACTAGGTTAGTGTAGGCTAGGGTAGCCTATAGTAGGGTAAACCACAGTAGGCTAGTATAAGCTAGGTAAGGCTAGGCTAGGGTAGCCTAGAGTAGGGTGGACTAGAGTAGGTTAGGCTAAGCTAGGATGGAAGGCTAGAGTAAGCTAGGCTAGGATTAAGTAGACTAGGTTAGGGTAGGCTAAGGTATACTAAAGTAGGGTAGACTAGAGTAGGCTAGAATAAGTTAGGCTAGGCTAAGCTAGGTTGGTAGGCTAGAGTAAGCTAGGGTAGGCTAGGATAAGTTAGTAGGCTAGAGTATGCTAGGCTAGACTTGAGTATGCTAGGCTACAGTGGGCTAGGATAGACTAGACTAGCTTAGGAAAGAGTAGGTTCTCCTAGAGTAAGCTAGGCCAGGTTAGGATAAATTGGGGTGTGCTAGGTTAGTGTAGGCTAGGCTAGGCTAGGCTATGCTAGATTATGCTATGCTAGGCTAGGTTAAGTTATTGTAAGCTAGACTAGTTTAGAGTAGGTTTGGCTAAGCTAGGCTAGGGTAGGTTGGGCTAGTGTAGGCTTGGCTAGACTAGAGCAGACTAGGCTATGCTAGGCTAGAGTAGATTAGGGTAGAATATGTAATGATAGCTTATGTTAGATTGGACTAGGCAAGAGTAGGCTAGGCTAGAGTAGGCTAGCATAGGCTAGGCTAGAATAGGTTAGGTTAGGTTAGGTTTGGCTAGGTTAGGCTAGAGTAAACTAGCCTAGAGTAGTCTAGGCTAGAGTATGCAAGGCTAAATTAGGGTAGGCTAGGGTAGGCTGCCTAGGTTAGGGTAGGCTTGGGCATGCTAGATTAGGCTACGCTAGAGTACGTTATGCTACGCTAGGCTAGACTAGTCTATGTTAGGCCAGGTTATGCTAGGGTAGGGTAGGATAGAAATGGCTAGGCCAGGCTAGGATAGGCTAGGCTAGGCTAGGCTAAGGTAGATTAGGTTATGATAGGTTGTGTCAGGGTAGGATGGAGTAGGGCAGGCTTAGGGTAGAGTAAGCTAGGCTAGTCTAGGTTAGAGTAGTCTAGCATAAGCTAGGTTAGAGTAGGCTAGGCTAGAGTAGGCTATGTCATGATATGTTAGAGTGTAGGCTAGGCTATGATAAGCTAGACTAGGCTAGGATAGAGTCATTTAGGCTAGAGTAGGGTAAGCTAGGTTGTATTTAGCTAGGCTAGAGTAAGTTAGGCTAGGTTATGCTAGAGTAGGCTAGGCTAGAGTAGGTTATGATAGGCTAAGCTAAACTAGAGTAGGCTAAGCTAAAGCATGTCAGTGTCGAGTAGGCTAGGCTAAGATATTCTAAGCTAAATCACTATGCCAAACTAAAGTAGGCTACAAAAGGATAGCTTAACCCAGGCCAGGGTAGACTAGGTTACGATAGGCTACGATGGAGTAGGATAGAGTAGGCTAAGCCAGACTATAGTTGGAAAACCTAAAGTAGGCTAGGCTAGACTAGACTAAAGTAGGCTAAGGCAGACTAGGCTAGGCTAGGCTAGAGTAGATTACATTAAAGTAGACTAGGATAGAGTATTCTAGATAGAGTAGTCTGAGTTAGAGAAGGCTAGGCCACGCTAGAGTAGGTCAAGCTAAATTAGGCTAAGCTAGGCTAGATTAAGCTAGGCTAAGCCAGAGTAGGTTAAGCTAGGCTAGGCTATAATATCTTAGGCTAAGCTAGAGTAGTTTAAGCTATATTAGGCTATTCTAGAGTAGGATAAGCTAGGCTAAAGTAGGCTACGCTAGAGTAGGGTAAGCTAAGATAGGCTAGGCTAGTATAGGCTAGGCTAAATTAGGCTATGTAAGGATAAAGTAAGCTACACTAAGATAGGATAAGCTATAGTATCTTAGGTTAGAGTAAGATAGCCTAAAGTGGGCTAAATTAGGATGGGATATAGTAGGTTAGAACATGCTAGGATATAGTAGACTAGATTAGGTTAAACTACGCTAGACTAGAGTAGGTTAGACTATGCTAGGTGAGTAGAATAAAGTTGTCTAAAATAGATTAGGTTGTAGTAGGTTTGAGAAGTTTAGAGTAGGGTAAGATAGAGTGAATTAGGATAAGGTGGAGTGGTTAAGCTAGGATAGATTAGGCTATATTAGGGAAGGGTATGATACAGTAGGCTAGGTTATAATAAGTTGGGATAGGTTAGAATATGTTGAGCTAAAGTAGGTTTAACATACTAGGTTAGGCTAGGGTAGAATAGGTTAGGATAGAGTAGCCTACAGTAGGATAGGATATGCTAGACTAGGATAGAGTAGGCTAGAGTATAGTAGGCTAGCCTAGGGTAGGATATGATAAAGTAGGGTAGGCCAGGCTATGATAAAGTAGGGTAGGTTGGCTAGCCTAGGGTAGAGTATGCTGTAGTAGACTAGAGAATGCTAGGATAGAGTAGGCTAGTGTAAGGTAGGGTAGGATAGGATATTGTAGGCTAGAATAGGCTACAATAAGCTAGGATATAATAGGTTAAGATAGGCTAGGTTATGTTAGAGTAGGATATGTAAGGATAGAGTAGAATAAATTTTGTTAAGCTAGGCTAGACTAGAATTAGCTAAGCTTCTCTAGGCTATGTTTAGCTAGGCTCTAATACGATAGGATTTACAAAAATAGGATAGGATCAGGTAGGGTAGAGTAGAGTAATCTAGACGTAAGCTAAGCTATGTGAGTGTAGTCTAAGTTAGAGTAGGCCAAGATAGACTTGGCTATGCCAAATTATCTAAGGTGAAATTGGCTAGGCTTGCTAAGAGTAGCATAGGCTCGAGTAGCATGGAAAATTTTAGGGACTAATATTTGCAGGTGGGCTAATTTTCCATGATATTTCAACAAAAAGGATTCACCAATTTCCATTTTTGATAAAAATGATTCGCCCAAATTTTACAATATCAAATTATTTTACCTTAAAAATTTCCAAAATTATATAAAGACTATACATAAAACCATTATAAATTTGAATATTGTTACAAATATATCAATAAACATTTTATAGTTTGCCTATTAGGGAATAGTGAGGTTCACCAATGTTTTCAAACTTTAAGATAAGTTTCAACCCTTAAAATTTTCACTACCAAGTAGGGAAGAGTAGGCTAGTGTATGATATGCCAGAGGTTAGCTTCTTCTAGGAAAATGTAGGCTAGATTAATCTAGGTTAGATTAGGCTAGGCTAGGCTAGGCTAAATTAGGCTAGAGTAGTCTAAGCTAGAGTTGTCTAGGCTAGATTTCTCTAGGCTAGAGTAGGCAAGAGTAGGCTAGGCTAGATAAGGCAAGAGTAGACTAGGCTAGGATAGTTTAAGATAGTCTAAGCTAGGCAAGGCTAGGCTATAGTGAGCTAAGCTAGAGTAGGCTAGGGTAGGCTATATCAGTGTAGGTTAGGCTAGAGTAGACTAATTTAGGCTATGCTAGAGTACACTATAGTACGCTAGGCTAGGCTAAAGTAGGCTCTAGTAGGCTATGCTAGAGTAGGGTGGAATAGGATAAGATATGCTAGAGAAGACTAGACTATGCTATTTTGGTCTTGTTGACCACACTTTGTCAACAATCCAAGAAAGTAGAGTACAAAGAAGTGGAGAATGTTTTTCGAAGATCAAAGTCATCAATCACAATTAATATATCATTGTAAGCCCAATTTCTGCAAAGTTTATTATACATGATGCTAATATGATCATTTATGTATGTAACAACACCTAGGTAAACCTCATATTTTGTTAAAGCATTTCATCCTAGGAAGTTTTTTACCTTCCCCAAATTATGTGTGTTTGTAAACATGCCTAATTGACATAGTTTTTCTTCTAGCTAAAACCCTAAAGCTAGAGTGGAATTCATTGACAAGGTCTTAGGTGAGTCCTAGTGTTTATTGAATCTATTGTAAAAGTGTGTTTAGGAATAATTTTAGTGCATGGTCCCTCATAAATAGAACACCATGATTAAATTATTTTATTATAAGCACACTTGGTTTCATACTAGATCATATTATGTTGCATAGTTGGGTAATGTCTTGATGGTCAGGTCTAAATGTGTATATCTCCTTCCAATGGTTGAATTAATTGTAATATTTTGATCTAAAAATATTTTAGTGAATAGTCCCTCACAATTAGAAACCATGACTAAAATATTTGAGGGTGGAAAAATAATTAAGTCCCCTTGAGAGTCAATTATTTAAATTTTCTGACAAAATCAAATAAAAATCCTAACTGAAAAAAATAATTAATTTTGAGTCAAAAAAGAATTATAGAGATTGATTTATCTCAAAGTGGAAAAAAAAAAATTGTTGGTGAACAAGAAGTTAATTTTTGGAGGCCCGCCACCAAGGGAAAAATGAACATTTTAAGAAAATTTGGCCACAAGGGAAAAATGGATATTTTAAGTAAATTTGAGCCCTTGGACCTTGGTGGTTAAGCCAAAGTCAAAATTTTGAGGAAATTAATCCAAAATATTAATTTTTGGATTAATAAAAATATGGTTTTTAAGAGAAATTTGATTTTTTCAACAAAAATAAAAATTTGACCACGGAGATTAAAAGATGATAAATTTATTTTAGACATTTGAGATTATTTTGAGGAGGATCAAGCCAACTAGTTGTTATTTTCCATTTGGAGGGGTTTTATCTATAAGGAAGACATTCAAATTATATTTCCCATCTATGGATGAGGTCATTTTGTAATGCATGTGCTGAGTTTCTACTCCGTTGGAAACATTTTTCTCATAATAGAAAGACTTTGGTGTTCAACTCATGGTGTTCTTCCATCTGCTGATCTGTGGGATGTCCTAGTTATGTGTTTATCCTATATTTTGCTACATATTTATCTGTTATTTCATTTGTTAGTGATAAGAACATTCTATCTGTATGAGCTCTCTTTGGTGATCTGATTCACTATATGATCTAACAATTTATCTTAATATTTAATAGAGATTACAAGTATACTAGCCCTTACGCTCCAAGTTCACAAACTATGGGGAAGATCTGACCTTGTTCGGGCTTTAAGCTTTCATTGTGACAAATTATTTTGGAGGAGGGTTTTGGTTGGTCTATCTTTCGAAGGTATTCATCCATGAAATCTATTTAAAATTTTCTGAAAACTTTTATTTGATCCTAGGCTACAAATATTTAATTTGCTAATGAAAGTTAATAAATTTCTTTTCTAAACATTGTACATTTGTAAATATTAGTAAACTTATTTTCTGACCCTTGTTTTATTTTCTAGCACTTTGGGTTTTGAATTTTATGTATATATTTGGGGTTTTAGAATTATTTCTTTCATTTTTGAAGTCAAATCTTCAAGCCATCAAAGGAAAGAAAATTATGTTGTGGAGAATCAAGCCCTAGAGCTAGGTTTTGAAAGGTTTCACCTTTCCACGTGAGATACTAGCCATCTCAAGCAAATCAATGGGGTTTTAGATGTTGATCTAGGCCTACAAAGCAAAAAGCTACTATCTAAACCTCATCTAAGCTAAACATCCAACTAAGAGAGGAAGATGTTGGCCCTATCAAGGTGAATTTTTGAATTTTTTTTGTGGAAAATATTTTGATTGAGTTAATATTTTTGTTGTTTGCAAGGTCTGAAGATTTTCTAAGGCCTCTAAGGCCTAGTTGTGGCCTTCCCAGCCTAGCGATTTTTGTCCTTGTTCCCTAAGACTATAGCCTTTTAAGGTGTTGATCCCTTGTTGCCAACCCTCCTAAGGCTCTTGGTTTCCCTTTTGGGGACTTATACCCTTATCGTAGCCCTTAGAGCGATTTCCTTACATAGTCACAGAACTTTAGGGCCTTCTTGTAGCCTTAGAGGGGAATCAAACCCTATCGTTCATTCTCCTTTTCCCCTTTTCCCCTTTTCCCTTAGGTGCATGCCTCTTAGGAATTACTATTGCTTCTAAGAGAATTTTCCTTGTGTCCCATAGGCCTTTTAGGCCTTCTCTTCCCTTGTCATGGCCTTCTTGGGCCATCTTCACCTCATTGCTTCCTTACCCTTATCCTATTAGCCCCATTGTTGGACTATTAACCATTTTATATCCCTCATCCAAGCCATTCTTCAATCATTGATTGGGTTTTTCACTGGTTTATGGTCTTTAGCGTCTTGTCTTGCAATGCTTTTGAAATTAACATTGTGGTTTTAGGAAGCCTAGTCATCCATCTACAAGGCCATTTGGCCTCTTGGTTTGCCTTCTAAGCCCTCATTGTAATCATTGTTTTCATTTACAATTTTGAAACATATATGATAGTGGTATGTTAATAGCTTAAAAAAACATAAAATAAGTCTGAACTCATCAATATTTCACTTAAGGCTACAAACATTTGTCTTTTGGTTCATTAGTTGCAAATAAGTGAAATTGTGGAAAACTATGGTGAAAGTTCAAGCTTGATATAATCACCTACAACCATCATAAGTCACCTATATCAATGACCAAATTACATGACAATGGCATAATAATTAACTTTCAGTCATCTCTTATCATTGGAATATCATTTGCATTGGTTGGGCTTGCATTTATTGGCATATCTTGTCATTTTTTGAGGTCTGTCATATTAATCTAGGGTCTCATATATGCGTCATAAGGTTTAATGATAGTCTTGAATGTGGTATAAAAGTAGTGGACAATCATCTAATTTCACTAGGAATTCAATCCTAGCATATTGTGCATCTTGAGTAAGTGTCCTCTTGTGTGGTTGGGTGTTTTTTTTACTACTGCAATCATTGGTCTCTTAGCTAACATCTATTGCATTTTTTTTTTTGCATTGCATACATAAACATATCATCATTTTCATTTTCATCCATTGCATTCTTGGACTCAAGGATATCATTTTTTGCATTCTCATTGACAAACATAAGTTCTCTAAAAGGGTAATTGAATTGGCAATTGTTGGATAAAATTGGCTTATTTCTCTAGAGAAATAACATTGGTGATGAATGCTATCATTATCGCATTTTATAGCTAGTATATCTCTATCACATTGCTAAACAGGTGAATAATTGGATGATTGGTTATATTGTTTCTTGTGGATTTACGAACTTGTTGCAAGTGAGCTTCACATCTAAAGTTTATAATCTTGCAAATCAAGTCACTTAATTGGTAATCTAAGTATTATCAAGAATTTTCTAATTATGTTTCGAGGCCATCATCATCTAATTGGAATTGTTGAAAGAAGCATTTAATTTTGTATATTTATGGTCATTTCATCAACAATTGTCTATTGTGATCTTGACACCTTTTTTTGAGCACCATCTGTTTGTTTCATTGAGCACTTTCTTTTGGTGAATATTGTCATAATACATTGTTAAGTACTTTGTTATTAAATATCATTGTAATTTGTCTCTATTTAAGACACTTAACAAATTCACCTAAAGATAATCTCTCATTTTTCACTTGCATTCTAGGATTAGTCTTGCACTAATTAATTTACCTCCAAACATAAGCTTGCTTGATAGGGAGATATGACCACCTTTCTCAACCATCTTGCAAAACTTAGACCATATTTTGTGGTTAGCTGGTGACCTTGCAGTCGTTAGAGCCACAGTGCCTATAGAACTAGAGGAATCAGGTGGTTAGAACTCCAGGGGAGGTATCGTTAATATAGTCTTGTCTAGCTTCCCCTGCGTTTCTTTGTCACAAAATACCCTAGAGACTAGCTTCAAAATAGTTGAGAAGAAGGATTCATCTAGTTAGGCATTAAATTTAAAATTAATCAAGATCCTACACTTCACTTAGATTTTAAGTGTTTCATTTCATATAGGATAGTGAAGCATCCTAAAGCAACAACTATTCATCTGATGGCTTGCTCAATGTTGGGTGCAGGAATTGCACTTAAGTAAACTCCTCAACACTTGATTGTCAACCCATGGGATTCATAGACTTAGAGACAAAGCACATGCAATGCCAGAGATGGTATGAATATTTCTAATGTCAATCCCTACTTTCTTTAAAGGAAAGATTGTGGAATCAAACTAAAGAAAGAAAAAGGCAACTTGAACCATCAAAATAATCTAAGACTGGAATAAGGAAGAATGCATTTGCAAAAGAGATTTAGAAATAAAGGGGCAACCACTCTAGCTAACTATTGATTAACTACTGAGTGTGGTTTTCGTTAGCATAGACGCTTTAGCAGTCTCAACTGATGGGCCCTTCAAACCTGCTTATGTAGAGATTTCCTTCTCGCACTAATCTATCTTGCACTAGTGAAGTCTGCTTGCACTAGTGCAAGAACAAAGATTTATGCAGAGGGTATAAATGGTGTTTGTACTAAAAGCATTTTCCTTCGTGCAAGGGCTTGAACTTTCTCAAGTTCAGAGCCCTCAGATCCGGTGACAAGAAACTAGTTCTTGCACTAGATCAAAACTTCTTACACTTAGTATTTGAATCTTGAAATAAGAGCTTAAATATTGCAAGTGTTGTGAAATCAAATTGCACACATAAAAATGAATGTTTCTGATTTTAACAGAGTGCAAAAATAAAGAAACAATCCTTATAATTTATCTTGACATGAAGCATTAATGAAAGAAAGAAAACTACTGGAAGTAAACTAAAAAGGCTTGCTGCATCACACCAACGTGCACTGGTGCAAGTTCATTTCTCCTGCTTGGACCAGGCGGAAAAACCAAATCAAACAGAACTGCAGAAAGTGAATAGTACACCAACGTGCATTGGTGCAGGTTTATTTCTCCTGCTTGGACCAGGTGGGGAAAACCAAATCAAACAAAATTGCAGAAAGTGAATAGCCCACCAACGTGCACTGGTGTAGGTTTATTTCTCCTGCTTTGACTAGGTGGGGAAAACCAAATCAAATGAAACTATAGAAAATGAATAGCACATCAACGTGCACTGGTGCAAGTTTATTTCTCCTGCTTGGACCAGGTGGGGAAACCAATCCAAAATCAGATGCAGGAAAATGAATTCTAACTACTTCACACTGCGGATATGCTTTCACTCAAACAAGAATTCATGTGTTGTAAATTAAATCACACTTGGCAGTATAAACATAAATTACAAGAACAGAAAATAGGGTAAATATGCTAGGTTGGCTGGGCCCTAGCCAACCAGCGCATTTCCCTTTCAAATAGAAACACTTCTCAGCACTTTACCGATTCATCAACTTTCAAACAAAAATATGATTCATGAAACATAAGGCAAAGCTCCCTTTTTTAGTAATTCATAGAGGAAAATACATGTGTGATTACATAGTCCAACCCAGATTTAGGAGATAACAAAAATACAAGCCTGTTACCACCTCCCTGGTTATATCTTTGTTCTATATAAACTTATCAAAAACTATCTCATCCTATTTACATTCCTCATTATATAGATCCTTGGCCGAAGGCCAAAAGGATCATTTAACCGATTACATAATTGATATGCAGATTTTAGCTTTCGGCCTTCAAAATTAGGCAGTTTAACAAAACTGGTCGTAGCCAATCTCCAGTTGTTTGTTCTTCATAAATCTGATCTCAATTACCTTTGGATTGCCTTGCTGTCATAGCTGGAGCTCGGTTGCCTTCAGATCAAACCTGCTGTCGTGGCTAAAGCAGCGCAAAATAAGGTGGTGATAAAGGAGGTCTGAATCTTCTGCAAAGACTCGTTGTGATGGAACCAATGCGAGATCCTATTGTGCACTAAGATCAACGGTCATGGTAAGAACCTGACTGTCAAAAGAACATTAGAGATATCAATAGGTTACAAGAGTGATTATAAGAAAGAAATCACGTAATAAATAATTAATAAATGCTAAGTTAAGTTAAAAATATGAAATATAAAGTTCATGCGAAATATGTCATCATTCTTGGACTAGTGCAAGATGAGGGTGTATAAGAGAGGTAAAACCGTGGTAAATGGTCATGATTTAGGAAGGAAAAAATGGTCAAAAGGGGGCAAATTAGGGGGCTAACATCCTCCCATCCCTAAATTATTGTGTGTCCTCACACAACTCTTTACCTCCGCAAAAAACTTCAAAACTTTAAGCACTCCAGCTCCATCATGCTCTGGCATACTATCATCACCCTACAATGTTTCAATCTTCTTCTTTCTGGTGTTCTTTTACTTATCGGTTACCTTCTTAAGTCCCCTGAAACATTGTGCAGCTCGGTACTTCTAGAATTTAACTTCCCTTTTCTTATTCTCGATTTCTGCCTTTAATTCTCCTTTGTTCTGTTCTTTGTCCTCCTGTGCTTTGGCTACAAGTTGCTCTAAATTCTGCACTTGAAGCTCTAACTCAACTACCCGAGCAGCAAGAGTTACCAATTCCTTCTCTTTTTCTATTTTGGCAGGAGCTGTGTCTTTCTTAGAGACCTGCATATCCACCATGGTTGCATCAGGAAACTCTTCTCCCTCTGATCCCTTTTCTTCTATTTCTTCCTCCTCTGGTTCTTCTTCTTCTAGTTCTTCCTCCTTTGGTTCTTATTCTCCTACCTCTACTTCTTCTGCTTATTTTTCAAATTCCACCTCTTCTTCTTCTTCTTCTTCTGCTTTATCTTCTGTGGGGTCCGCCTCTTCTTTTTCTTCTTCTGTTTTATGTTCTGTGGGGTTGCCTCTTCTTTTTTGGATTCCGCCTTTTCTTCTTTGGATTTTCCTTTTCTTCTTCTTATATTTCTTCGTTGTCGGATTCTTCTCCTCTTGTCTCTTCTTCTTCTGCTTCTTCGTTTTCTACTTCTTTCTCTGGTTCTTCTTCTCACACTGGTGCTTCTTCTTGTACTGGTGTAAGAGGGGATTC